>KK116240.1:102810-201783 GCA_000611955.2 Stegodyphus mimosarum | reverse complement strand
GTCTATCTGCCCGAACGCATCTCCGCAACCGTCGTTCGCCTCTGTCATCTATGGCCCGTGGTGCACCACATTTGCCACGTCGCTGATTTTGGACAGTCCCATTTTGCCATGCACGGTACACTTTTACCACGGCGGCACGCGAACAGTTCACAAACTCAGCCGTTTCGGAAATGCTTCCACTCTTGGCCCGAAAGCCAATGATCATGCCCTTTTGGAAGTCGGATAAATCGCTTCGTTTCTGCATTACGCCAACGATTGAAATGTTTTCCGAAGCCCTCACACACCCTTTATATACGCTCAACTGCACTGTGCTGCCACCTGCCTTCTGTGATTGGTTATTTAACTCTGACATGGAAAGTACGTGGTGGTCACATTAATGTGACTGGACTGTGTATATGTCTTATTTCCATTTGTATTGTACTCCGTAACATCTTGATTAATAGTGGGCCAAAAATTCTCAGAATTCAGGTACAATAATTTCGTAGCTACGGAAAAGAAAGTATGTAGTTAAAATAGAGATACAAATGCATCAAAGTATTCCAAATGAAACTATTGAAATTTTGTGTTTATGAAACCAGAAACTGAATACATATGTTTATCATTGGAACGAATAATACCTTCTGCCATTAAGCTTAATCTCTAAATGAATCACCAGGGTTTACTAGATATATCGATCATTAGTAGAATACATAAACGGTTATTTAGAGGGAGTTTAAATGTAATTGATCTTAAGTATCCTTAATAAAATGCATTTGAATTCACCAAATCACAGCTTAAAATTTCTCTCCTAAAATGCAATAAGGAAATAAAAGTAACTATATTCAATTCTTAGTTATGCACTCACTGTTGAAAAAACTAAATTTTTACTCAAATTACTTTCAGGCATTACATAATAATTACATAACAAGAAATCTAATCTAATTTCCTCCCTCGTAATTAGAAAGTAAATAGAGTGTAGAGTCTTTAATTCTGTTTCGCGTATGAGACCGACCAGGTCGGAATGTCTGAAACACGCAATAGGGAAAGTTTTGTCCTAGTTTTGTATTTTTCTAATAAAAAATGTACAATATATTCTTAGCTGATTTTATTTTTTCCATTCTTGTCTTAATAACCCTCACGTTCTATTTGTCCACACAAAATTTATTACTCTTTAGAATTCCTTAATAAATTATTCTTTTTGATAGGTTACGTCTGGCCTTTTTTCAAAAGACAATTTAAAACTGTTAAAAATTTCTTGAGCAAAACGTATTCCTAGATTTTACAGTTTTGAACGAAATCCTATATAGCTATTTTGGTAGGAAAAGTAAAAACAAAGAGAATAGCAAAGTGACTGATACAGTCAAATATTTCTCAGAAACAACCTTTAATAGCAGAAATAGACAGTGGCAAAAATACTGGAAAAATTTTACAACATTATTAGATGACAGTAAAAGTAAAAAATATTCTAATAACCAAGCAGAAAATTTCTGAAGCAAATCAGCTGTTTGAATTTACTTTTAAGGTGGAATATAATTTATGATTTTTATTACAAAATATAGTATATAAAAACTGGGCTCTACAAAGTATGCGGATACTGGGTAATACATATACGAATATGCAATACTGGATTGTTTTGGACAATTTTCGAGTTACATGTATAGAAACAGATAATTTTATGCATATGGAAAACCACGAAACCGCCGTTACAACTAGTACGTTTCAGAGTTCAAAATAAGGGATGTTGAACATGAAACAAGAGTTCAGCAATCTTAGCCATGTAGCCACTGGTAGACTTGTTTTCAGAAGAAAGTCTTTAGTTCCAGAAATATTTTCAAGCTTTGCAAAATTCGCAGGCTTCAGGAAAATGAATTATATATGAGAAGTTCAAGTACTTGTAACTCTCTGTCACATTTTCAGAGACGAATACGATTGAATTGGACTTTGGGACATCGCTGAAGACTAAATCAATGCAGATAAGCTCTTTTTTGCGGAATAGTCGCATTTTACTTTCCAAATTGATTTTGATGGCTTTTGCAACAGCGGGAACATGAGATCTAGTACTTCACCACAAGCACCTTAAACATATGGTCTTTATATAGGATGTTATTCGTTAATATGAAGCAAAGAACAGCCGTACTGAGTTTGCTCTTTTTCCTGCTAGATAAGTAACTGAAATCTAATATAAAAATAAAATTCAATAGCCTTATATTTATTCCTTTACTGAATACCATATCCCATAACAAATGTGGGATATGTTAAAGAGGCGTACCAGTCACAATACCCTATTTCGCAGTATTCATAATCTTCGATATGTTCTTTTTTAAAAATTGAAATTTATATTACAAATATGCCTCACAGTTCCTCTGTAAACATGAGTGTTGTTGCAATGTCTACGTTTAACAACAAGGCCTCTAGCAAATGTTACTATTGGACGTTACGAAATATTTTTTGGCCTATCAAAGTGTAAAAGTTATAATTCGAATATTTTCCATCGTAATCGTTTTACATTTTCTCCCTTATGTAGTCTCTATTTGCAAATAAATTCTGCACCTTTCACTCAAATGTATGGAAAAGAAAGCTGATGCAAGTCAATGATGAATGACAGTTCATGATAGCTACGTTGGTAGAATTTAAAAAAGATTACCAAGAGTTCTTTGGACTATTATTTTGGAATTAACAATGGAAAAGCCCTTGGTCATTGGAAGAATATGTGTCACCGTTGGAAGCCCGAATAAAATAGAAGGGCTGCATTTGAAATATTCTCCGAAGTCTCGTTTGAAGGAACTTGAACAGATCATTTTATTAATTAAGATACAATAACACGTCAAACAAATATTAATTTAGAAGTCAAACAACAAAAATCAGTGTTATATTTTCAAGTTTTCACCGTTGAAAATTTGAAAATATAACGCTGATTTTTGTTTTTTGACTTCTAAATTAAGATCATTTTATTTCCAAATGTTAACAGGTAATGGATACTTTCCAAGTTAGTTTTTGCTAGTTTGAAAAGAAAGAAAATAAATAGAAGTATGAAAAAAAACAGTGAAGTAGATCCCGCTTTACATAGGACAGGTATGCAGCAGATGAAAATGAGAAGCCTTTTACCAAAACGTTTCTGTATCGAAATGTTTCATTCACTGTTTTTACTAAAATACCGTGCTCATATTTACTTACTGTACTTTTATTATATCACTGCTTGCTTACGTAAGTAGAATTAGCACTAAACACATGCGTAAGTTGTATTAGAGTACTTAAATATTATGCAATTACTATGTTATTAATTTCTTCCATTGCATAAGCAATTGGGATATCCTAATTTCGAAATTCTGCGAGAGCATTGCTGATTTTTCGTGTTTACTACTTGAAAAAGACTAATAGACTCTACAAAGTTATCCTTTTATATAACATTCATACGACTGCCTCAAGCACTCCTGATTTGTTCTGCATCCTATGTTCATTGCCGATAACACTGTTAACTGTGGTTACTTGCTATTGTATTCCTTGAGCAATTTGACGAAAGGCAATACGGTTTCTGGTACAGATTTGCGCATTTGTCAGATCCTATCATTTGGACATAAGGTAACCACTGCCTGATCCAAGCATGGTTTTCTACATAAAAGTTACCAACTAAGAACAAACTTCAGAAAAGTATCTAGTCTACGTCATTTTTCTGCGTCCTTTCTCGAATCCATAAGAACAGCATGTATGTTGTCTCATATTCGTTTTAAGCTTTTGAAACTCTAAGTAAGACTTTGTAATTGTACTTTATTACCATGAAAAACTTTTTCAATACTAGCTAGGACTTTCCATGGTTCTCCTGTTTCCCGTCCTTCTTTTTTAATTTATTGTAGCAGAGGTACGAGACTGCACAAATGAATGAGAAAACATGTATTAAAAATTTGAATGTTATAACGTGTCTTAAAGTTTAAAAAAATAAAAATGGAAATTCCAGCAATTAAGGGAAGATAATTTATAATGAGATGTATGTTTGGAAATGCCGCACATAGGTACTGGTATATAGGAAAAAGTTAGGGGTAGAAGTAAGGGGAACACCAGACCGTCGCAATAAATCAAAAGGTATTGTTCCCACTTACTACCCTTCTTTTCCACAGAAGAAGACCACATCAAACCACAGAAGCAGCTCCGCTATCTTCAGCAACCCATGAGATCCTAATATTTGGAACGCTAAGTGAAACAAATATATTTTAGTGAAGTAGCAATAAGAGACTGAACTAATTGGGTTTGTACAGGGCTGTAAATCTTTCAATCAGGTACAATGTTCCATTAACCAGTGCTACTTACTTTTACATAATATACTGAAATATGCATATATATAATAGACAAAGCATTAATTTTTCCTCTTACAATTAATTAATTTGTAAATCTCGGTCACTCAGTTTTATTAACAGTAGGATAAGAAAACAAATTAGGTTATCATAATCAGGGAAGTATGTTTCTACAGTTTATAATTCTGAATATACACGAATTACTAGTCTGAGACTTGACATAGTTCTGTCCCATGTGTTGCTAATATTGTCATGATGCTATTTATGTTTTGCTATAAGGTGTAGAAATTTGATCAGGAAACATCTGAAAGCGAGTTCGTTTTTAGCTACGTCCTTTAAATAAAACACAGATGTTAAAGGGTTTAAAGATATAATCATCTGCGTCTCACGTTTCCCCACATGTACAGAGTTCTGAACAGGAAATTGTTCTTGCATGAAAATATGTCCGAAGAGTGTCGTGGCCAAATATATATTGGGGAAGATAATAGTTGGTTATTGGTATATTTTTCATTTGCTTTTGGAAGGAGAATATGGGCTCTCAATCCTTCTAATGCATTGTCTCATACATTTTGCCAGTTTAACAAGGCTTTCTGTTTTAGTTGAAATTTTTGTTTAAGTTGGAATTTAATTGGAATTTAATTGATTGCTACTGTTTTGCTAGTTCATAGCCTTTTCGTTCTTTTGATGACCATTATGGCCTTTGATATATGAGATTTCAATTTTCATGTTTTGTGATGAGTTTGAGGAATTGTTGATGCCATCTCTAATGCTTGATGTACCCGTCGGAATTTTAAATGCCAACAGAGTAGGCAAAGACAGATAAGGTTAAATCAAACAAGAAAAATTTTATTGATTCAACTTTTTATAATAGGTACGCTAAAATGGTACTGTCAACAGTAATATGAGATTCACTCTTGCACAGCTGCGGTATGCGCTCAAACGTTTGGCGATTGGCTAGCTGTCGGCGAGCTTCACTTTCTGTTTACTCGAGAATCTTTCCTTGCACATCCTTTGGACAGCTGCTAGGTTTTCTTCCGTAGCTCCAAAGCTGAAATACATGTCGGCTAGCTTCACTTTCATGTAGCAATGCAGTGCCGGAATGTTCCCTGGGAATGGCGATTAAGCAAAGGAATTGCATTTACAATGCCGTCTACCATCCCAGTGCGCCATTTCCTCTTTGACATTCCATTACAAAACTTACTTATTTCTGTCCCTTCCAACTGGGTACATTTTAATCAAATGTTTTAGTAACACTCTCTAGAATATGTGTGAGTTCCTTTAGAAAATGTTCAATGAAAGTATTGATTGCTAAAGTATATAGCTGTCACTTGTCCAGAATCGAGTAAGGAAGCAAACACGCGAAGCTACGATGAATTTTACAAAATTTTCTTCTTCGAAAAACGTAATAAAATTACAAAGTGACCTTAAGTAAATATCGTAATTTCTTTAGCAAGCAGCTTGTGGGGGGAAAGATATTTCTTTTTTTTTATGATACTTACAATAAGGAGGGAACAAAACGACATTTTTAAAGAAGATAATTTAAAACGTTTTTACGTACACTACTTAAAATTTTGTTTTACCACTTATATTCTAATTTATTTTACACTTGCATTTTATTTAGTTATTCTTAATTAACTGCTTAGTTCATTGCGTGTCAACAAAGCGATGATTTAAAATTAAATAATGTATTAAAATTGTAACAGCTCTAATAAGGGTATTAAAATATTTTAGCTAATTTTAAAATAAAGTAATAAGGATAAACATTTTTATTTTCACATGTAGTTCAAAGGCTTGCTCATATAATAGCTAAAATATTCTATGATAAGGAAGAAATTAATTTTTTCTATGCCATAAATGTTCTAAAAATAGAGAATTTAAACAGTAAAAGTTGCAACTTCCGTAAATTATTTGCAAAATTTTTGCACGCAAAGCATTTTTAAGACAAAGTGTGAGCTTTCCTGACATTATATAAAGAATTAAATTGGAAGTTTTACACAAGTTGTGATAACACCGATGACACCTGCTTTATCAAATGTTAAGCAGAGTTATGTGAACATAATGTATTCCTTTGACGAATGGCATTTCACATTTCCTCTGTCAGCCATGAATTTTTCGCTTTTCCTCTGCTGAATTACTAGAGCTCTTGAACACGCCAACTATATTTCGAGACTGAAATAAGAAAGAAGGAAAAATGAAATCTGTAGTCCGTCGTTCCACGTCTTGCTAATGAGTTAGCAGACCGTTTCAATCACGCACCTGTCAACTGCCTCAGCAGATTAAATTAGCGAGTATTCTAATTGCTGGGCAGGGAAAATGGAAAATAACACGAGAGTGTTATTTGCCTATTTAGAAAGTTTAACGTTTTCAACGAGAAGCAAGATGAATTTTAAATGAGAATATTCTACTCCCGTCTTTTCCAGAATATAGTTATTGTATTAATCATTAAAAAGTTCATACCTTCTTATAATATAAATTTTTCTGTCAAAAAATATGCATCGCTGTCCATGAGCTTTGCACTGATTATAGCAATAGCTTTTATATATACGCTGGGTGACGTCCACACGGTATAGTGGTTAGGGGAGCCGACTCCGATACCCAAGGGCCCGCGCTACTGTCCGTATCTTCATGGGAGACAATGGTCGCCCAGCTATTAGGTGCCTCCATAATAAAGTGTTTACCACTTCTGGCCTTAATAGTGGCCAAGCCCACGTCGGCTGAGGGCCCGCCATTGGAAAAAAATATATATGTATATGCGTGAAAGTAATTTTTAATGTAAATTTTTCTTCAAGTACATTTATCAGGAAAATTATCAACTTCGAAAGTTTGAAAAATATATCTTAACATCTTTGAAATCAGTTTGAATATTTGTATCAAAACATTAAATATAAGTATATATATATATACATAGTATACATACATATACAAACATGCCTTGCGAAGCCATTAAGTAACAACTATATGCATATAAGCAGTGAACTATATAAAAAGGAACCTACCAGCGACCAAACGGACAAAAGTGTTGATACTATAAATTCGGCTTAGGTTTAAATCCTACGCAGTTTTGGCTGGCAACATAAGCACTTTTGTAGTTTTCTTAGTGTATAGTTTACAAACTAGATTTACTTAGAAATTCTTCAATGAAGGCTTCCCTTTCTTAGGCAAATAGCCTTAGAGGGATTTTCAGAATTCTGATAATCAATTCCAAACGCATAGAGATGGATACAGTTTAAGCTTTAGATGTTAAGCTTTTTAACTGGATGGTGAAATTTAAATTCGACGCTATTTTAGAAAGTGCCTAAGAATTTCCTCTTCAATTCATATTTTCTTCCAATCGTATTTGATTTTGGTTTCATATTAGTCCAACAAAGAAAAATATAGCTTTGAAACTATACACAACTACTTATAGTCGACTGATCAAGTTACCATACTGAGATAACGTTATAAGGTATTTCTCCCGCCTTCTTCAAATGCCTTCGTGGTGTAGTGGTCAGCACGCTGGGCACGTATTTCAGAGGTCCGGGTTCGAGTCCCGTCGAAGGCGTTGCTCATTTCTTCAGTTTCCTGCTATTAAAAAATCCTAATGACTCTACACTGGCACCCGAACTAAAAAAGGTGGTGGATGATGATTCTCCACCACCGGGGTATGGCGACTGGGTTCTCCCGCCTTCTTCGCATGCCTTCGTGGTGTAGTGGTCATCACACTGGGTGCCTATTCCAGAGGTCTGTGGTTCGAGTCCCGGCGAAGGCGCTGCTCATTTCTTCAGTCTCCTGATATTAAAAAATTCTAATGACTTTACAATGTATCACACACACAAGGAATAGTAATAATGGGATTCGTATTTCAAATTTTCCGTTTGGTTCATTTCAAAAAACGTATCTTATAAAGAAAGCAAATCTGTAAAAATTGTATTAATAGAAGGAGCATGTTACAGACGCTGTTTCATCATAAATTTCTATCATTAAATAAATTAAATTCAGATATCAAAGGTTTAAAAGTTGTGATAGTCTATTTAAATTATCAAACAAAACTTGATACTGTAATTTGGTATTATTTAGCTTAAATGTCCAGCTATGTTTAAACTGTGCCTTTTTTAAAACTTCAAAAGTCCAGCCCAAAATTCGTTCTGCAGAGAAGTTTATGCGGAACCTACTACTTCAATGCTAAGTTCATCACGGGTCTACATGGGCTCCGTGTGGACTCGTGATGACGAACCTATAACATGCGTGTCTCATACGTGACATGCGAACCATTTTGGGTGACACTCATCACGCAGTTTTAGAGCCATCGACTGAGATTAAAGATGGTATATTACAAAAATACGTTTCTTTTGTAACGGCCTCGTCATTATCAGCATGTGTTGCTCTTAATCTTGATACGTTCGAGTGCATTCTTAGCAGAGGGATGAAACAGATAGCAAAGAGATGATTCTATGTTTGACAAGGCACCAAAGTTAAGCTAGAGTTTTTCCGTATTTTGGGACTGTGAACTCAAAAGGTTCGCCATCATTGGTATAAATTATCAGGTAACATATCGCCCTGTCTCAAATTCCAGTGAAATAACACCGAACTAGAAGAAGGTTTAAAATATAATTTTTTATCTAGTTCTTCAATTTTATAAAACTACAGAACACGAGTAGAATAATTCACCGCTTCTTTTAATACTAAACAGAATACAAAGCTTAAGGCAAACTTAAACCATTAAAGTGGAAAATCACAAGATAGAGTTCTCCTCGGTGAAAATTTTTGGCTTAGGACCCTCGAATCACTCGAGCAACACAGCTAGGAAAGTCAAAAGTCCGTTCATGTGAATCTAGAAGCTGGGCGAAAATAGCTGGAGACGGTCTGTTATCGTTGCCAACGGATTTTCTTAAAATTAGGAAATCTGTTCTTACATATATTAACTAATTTACAGCCTGGTGAGAGCCTACGAAAATTAAAGTGACAGTATAAATAAAAATCATAAGATAATGTGTTAATAAACATAGAACCCTGCAAGTTCATTAAACAGAGTTTATTACATTGATGTTTTGATATCAGAATAAAGGAATGCCTATTTAAATACACGTAGTTACATTACAGAACTAAATATGAAAAAATCATAAATTAAAACCAGTTGTCAAGGATTTATAAAGCTTTCTTGTTTCGAGCAAGAGGGTTTTTACTGTGAAATGCATTTATATACTGGTGAAATGTAAAATATTTATACATTATCACTCACAGTCATATGTTTCTTCTTAGGCTGGCTAGGATGCTATAAAAATTTTAATTAAATTGTACGATAAATTTTAGCTGCAGTATCATACGTAGTACTTTCGTAGTACTTTTTAAAAATTTTAATAAAACATATTCACAGTAATAATAAATTTTGGTTTTTGATAGTTAAATACTGTAGAGAAAGTACTATATTTGGATTAACATACCAAAAATCATTCGTTATTTTTTCAGATATTTCAATTGAGAGGAGGTATATTTATTTCAGACATATTCAGAGCAGGTATATTTATTTCAGACATATTCAGAGGAGGTATATTTATTTCAGATATATAGGTATATTTATTTCAGCTATTTAATTTGAGAACTGGAGGGTGCATTTCAATTTCATTGTTCTAAGGGAATACACTGGTTATCCTAAATTAAGGGAAAATGACAAAAATAGCGATAACTCCCTCAAACATAAGCCAAACCGTGTAAAATTTGAATATATTGCCAAGTAAGCGTAGCTGAGTAAAACTGCAATATGCAAATTAGTGGCGCTGCACTCGGAACACGTCATCTGCGAGGAGCGTAAAAGTCCATGTTTGAGAGCAAGCCCACATATTTCACTGTGATAGTGACACAAGAAATCTGAGATAGCCAATTCGTAACCATTACCTCTAGGCATCATTTGCCTGCAGAACTACGATGAAGAGCATTGGGAGACTAGAGGCAGGGCAAAGTCAAACAGAAGCGGCCAGATGGCTAAATGTGAGTCCTTCTGTGGTTCATAGACTTTGGAGGCAATTTCAAACCACAGATTCGGCATCTAGGAGATTCAGTCAAGGACGGCTAAATGCTACGACGAGCGCCGATGACCGATATTTCACATTATGTGCACGGAGGAATAGAACCGTTACTCCGACTGTTCTTAGATTCTCCCTTGCTGCAGCCTCCGGAAGGTTGGTGTCAACGTCGACTGTGCGTAGAAGGCTTCCCGAAGGTGGTCTGTATGCGAGGCGACAAGCCATTTGCGTGCCGCTCACGTCACGCCATAGGAGGGACCGTTTGCAGTAGGCACGACAACATGTCCACTGGACGCCTGATCAATGGACGGCTGTTTTCTTTTCACATGAGTCCAGGTTTAGTTTAGAAAGCAATAGTAGGCGTTATTTTATATGGAGAGAACCTGGAATCCGTTATCTTCCGTCAAACATCCGTGAAAGAGGTGTATACGGAAAAGGCAGTGTCTGTGTTTGGAGTGGCATCATTTGGGGTAGACGCACAGACCTCCATGTCTTTCCAAGGGGAACCGTGAATGCTCAGGTTTATAGAGATAACATCCTTGGTGCTTATTTGCGCCCATATGCGGGGAGAATAGGTGATGCTTTCATGCTTTTGTTACAGGACAACAACGCAAGATCACAAAGAGCTTGCATCGTAGATGATTATCTTCAACAGGAAATAAATATGTGCATGGAGGAGCCAGCTCGATCCCCGGACTTGAATCCTATCGAACACGTTTGGGATGCTTTATGGAGACGTCTAGCTGCTCTCAGTCCGCCCCTCAGACCCTTGCCGCGCTTGCAACTGCTTTGCAAGAGCAATGGCTCTCGCTTCTGATGGAACTGATAGACCGCACAATTGAAAGCATCACACATCGCTGTATGTGCTGTATTGCTTCTAGAGGCGATCATATTGAAGGTACTTTTCCTACAGCAAACTAACACTTTCGATTTGTTCATTTTATACATGTGCTAATTTCTATACTACCATAATTTTCTGGTAATTTCTTTTTATGTTATTTGATACCTTACTATGTGTTGTATATTGTGGGTATGTTTCATAAAAATTCTACGTGTAACTTTTTCAGTAATCGTGATTTTTGTGATTTTTCCTTAATTTATGATAACCAGTGTATACCCCGTCAGTTTGCTCTTAAGGTAGAACAAGACTGTAAATACTCTACGTATACGGTACTATTTGAAGTACATAAGAATGAGCTTAAATACTTCATTCTTTTCATTTAAAAACAACTACGATAAATTAAACTGTCAGTATAAAAGTATATAAAAATCAAATACTTTTTATAAAACCTTGTTTTGCTTAATCATAGCTTTCGATCTCCTCTGAAATTCAGACACGTTTCCCTTAGAAACTCCTCCATGAAGACATCCCTCCATTTAATCATATAGTTCTCTTGTGCTTTGCCATAATCTATCAACCTTATAGCCCATCCGAGACTGAGAAGTAGAATTTTTTAATCTTGTTTATCTACAAAAGCCAGATTGCAAATATAAAGTCCTAAGCCAACACGACATAAAATCATTTTTACCGAATCTTAAGAAGATTATATAAAATCAGCATCCTTTGAAATATAAAATATATAATTTACAAGAGACCTACCATATTTACCTTATCTGTAACGTTTAAGCAGGTCAATAAATTAATGAAAATTATGCAATCATGGCAAAGTATACACACTTTTTTTTCAGTTTAAAATTGTATATACTCTGTTAACAGCATACAGATCATAAAATCGCTTATCTATCCTTAGAAAATAAGCAAGAAGTGTATTTTAAGATCATTGTATCATTAAACGTTTCATAACTCATTCGAAGCTGCTTCTTTAGAGCTCATTTTTTCTAGCATTTTCTTACGGTCAAAGGAAGTGTTGTTCAGTTTTATAACAATACAACCTAAAAGAAAATATTTTCTAAAATTTCCGATTGAAAATGGGTGGAAGCGTTTTCTTGGAACTTTTCGATAGCAAAATTTCTCGATAAAAAACTCCAGTAAAGTCGGGAGCTAAGCGAAGTTGAAGCATATGTTTTAAAAACATACCGAGATGCAATATGGAAGAAAAAAGATAATCAAAAAAATTTTTTTTGTTCAATGATAAATCTCGCAGCCATTTTTCTTTTCGTCTTTGGTTGAAACATGCTCTGTTTTAGTCCACAGCATGCATCGAATAAATCTATTGATCGAAGACCCAAACAAGCAGAAATCTTGTTGTTTGCTTGCTAATGGATTTCTGACTCGGTACAGGGCTCGTAGGTCACACGATTTTCTCAAAACTTCGTTCGATGCCAGCTTTTCCTTTTACCAGTTTCATTTCGATTTTCTTTTTTCCATATTTCGGGATTTAGAGAATAGAGCTCTCGAAGAACACTAGGGTGTTAAAAGTAAACTAATCGCGTGAGTGCAAAGGACTTACCCCCACTTTCTTTAGCCTATGAGATAAACTGTAGCTATCGTGCAAACAAAAAACTAGGCGTACGTGGTTTTTGATCTTTTTCATCAGCGGAAGTTAGTTCATCGATTGCTATTTTAACGTGAGGCCTGAGCTTTTAAAGTATTTCCTCTATTATTTCGCCTTTCGTGGTCATTTTCTTCAGCTTTACCGAAACCTGAAAATGCCAAGCTCTGACCATTAAAGAAACTGACTACTCAGTATCTGGGCCTCGTAATGGCTTCTGAGGAAGTAATGCGAAGTTTTTTAAGTAGAAATGAGTATGTACCACAGTAATCGCATGTCAGATGTTTTTTTGTATGCTGACTGCCAGATTTGAAGGAACCCATCACGCAAAGCACAGAACGCAGTTCAAAATTTGCTCAGCTTTCGTGCTTATCCCAGTCCGAGATTATATTTGGATATAAGCTCGGAGAAACGCCTACATGATTTCCCTTGCTAAATTATTGGAATGACATCGTGCACTAGGACAGGGATTTATTTCTATTTATAATACATTTAAGCGCATAGCTTTCATAAAAAATTATGCATTTCTTTTGGATATTATTTTTGTCGTGTACGGCCTTTTACACCGCATATTTTATGAGACTTTACTTGATCTGGAATTAATAACCGCATCAGACGTGAAGGGAATTATTGCTAGATCTGTAGTAACTACAAGTCATGATAATGTTTTAATAACCTCTTTTATTAAACAGAAATTAGAGCATAAATGCATTTTCTTGTGCTAACAATACTAATCGCAATTCGTGGTGAGGCAACTGAATAGAAAAAAGTTGGCATTGTAACAGTAGTCAAAGACAACACAAGTTAAATATTACTCGAATCTGGCTCAACAATTCTGCCAAAGGGTCAAAATCAACATGTCGGCAGCGCTGTAACACAAATAATTGCAACTGTTAAATTTGGCAGGACCTAAAAGTACCGTGCACGTGCAGCCAGAAATACGCTTCTCTTAAAATCCAAAATCCTATCATAAAAGCCTGGTTAATTTAAATAATAATAACCTTATAACTTATACTCTGGGATCTAATAAATTTTCATACTATAAATTCAAAACTAAATTGATACTAAGCGCAAGTTTTCATTTCTCTACGGGGTGGATCATACATATATTTACAGTGAATAAACAAATACATATAATTCCGTGCTTTGTACTATCCTTTGTGGTATGTGATAGCTTTTCAACTATAATGAGTAGCCCAACAATATTCATTATCAACAAACAACTACACATGCTTAAATATTCACGAACAATCAGCTTCAACAAAAGTCTACAGTGAGCGGAGAAAGTTTCCATACTTCATGCATAAAATTTCAACTAAGTTACTTTATGTTAATTAGTTTACAACTTTCTTATAATGCATGCCAAAATAACAAGAAAAATTAAATGCGTAAAACTAGAGTTATTTTGCTTAAATGTGAAAAATTAATATAATAGTATCTGTTAAAACTTTAAAAATGCTTAAATTTGAGAAGAAAAAGAACTCATACAATTCAAAATTTTAAAATTTCCTGGTATGCAATTTTTTTATAATAGCAGCAACTAGTTATGTAATCTTCTCATACTTCTGTTTGTTTTACGAGTTCCTTATGAAAATGAAAATAAAAAAAAGGGATGATATCAGTAATATCTGCATAAACATCTTCAAAAATGGCAAATATTTAAGTGAAATAGGAATTATATAAAAGTCATGTTACGTTTCAACACACTGTAAATAAGTTCAAAAGTTTGTAAGTGTGGAAAATAAGCGTTTTTGTAAGAGAAATTAAGCAAGACAGGTAAATGATTCAGTTTGAAGAAAACTGAAATTAAATCTTTTTATATGCTCTTCTTCGGTTGTGTCACAGCTTCGGCAAGCTGTCAAAAAGACCTTCATTCTATAACAATAATAAATCTGATAAGAATGATTTGATATGTACTGGATTAGGTAGAAGAAAGTCATCGTAAGTAAAGATATCAGACGGGAGGACGCAATATTCCTTGCGAAAATGAAGTCTGGTACAGGTATTGCATACATAATTTTTCGACTTATCCCGATAAAGTCCCCTGACGTTTCATTTATGGACTATTGTGCCTTTAGTCTCTTAAAAAGAACTCTTTCTAAACGCAAACCCACCACAATTAATGGACTCTGGAAAAAAATGGGAGAGGAATGGAAATCAGTACCCCTGGAAATTTTAAGAAAATTCCCTCTATCATGGAAATCACGATGCAGACTTATAGATCAGATAAAAGACTATCAGATCGACTGTTTAAAAAAATATCCTTTACGTTTTAAACATGGGTTAAACGGCTGCGATACTGTTCTAAAAATATGTAAATACCCTCTGTAGGAGCACCGACGGGAACAAGCATTTGAAGTTTGCATTCTTCAGCATTTTACCGGCCCTTTACCTAGACTGGTAGAATGGAGAACCACTGGGCACACATCCCGGTCACATTCACTCGGCATCGTCGCACCTTTCAACAGGACATCGCAAGATTTCACTTTGCCTACATTGTTTTACGTTTCCTCAGTTCACAAGGAGCTCGACTTCTACTTTGGTTGGCCCATTCTTCAGATGTCTTTTCAGACGGAAACGTCTGTTCAATAATCACAGAGAGACTCGTACGGCAACATGCGCCAGGCAGTATCACAGATGAAATCTGGCAGGGACATGAAGCCGCATGGATTTCAATATCTGTAACTGCCAACCAATTCCTTTCGACTCCATACAGGCAATATTACAATTACTATTGCTACCAGGGACAGTTTCTCTCGACACTGATTTCTGCAACATCTGTACTTCAAAATTATCTGAAATTTTGAACATTCGGTATTTCCATTATAATGTATGTATAGGGTAAGTATGATTCAGCTAACTGCTTTCCTTCATGTAGCCTGTCAGCGAACGAACGGCACAATCGCTGACCAGTAGTTGTTTGATCTGTGTTCAATTCCAGACAAACGGAGAGTTTTCCTGATTTTCGGCATGCATAGCGTTAATACGAGCCAGTTGCCATTAAAACGTCCTTCACGAAACATATCCCTTCCCGTAGTCAGTTAGCCCTCGAGATCTTTGCAGCATTCTAAATAATCCTATGCCATAGTACGGTATTTCTAATGGCCAGCAATGTGTATTATATTTAGGTACTTCTGTTATTAAGAAATTTAAATAATGTGTGAGGAATTATTTGAATTTTTTTTAAACAAACTCATCTCTTGATGATATAATATAGTTTAAAATAAACAGTTATAGATTTTGTCATTTTAGAAACTATTTTCAATTTGAAATCATTATAAAGCATGCCGAAATTCCAAATATTTGTTCACGAAAGAATTTTTAACGTGAATGAATTCTTTCAAGTGGAAATTTATGGAAGAATATAAACTCCAAATAATCTTAAATATATTATTTTAAGATTTAAAGTGCTTTGAAGCTTTACATTTATTTTTAGATGCAGCATAATATATATTCTAATATAAATTTCATGTAAAGAATTTTTTTAATGTCGACAGCACCATTACGTTAAGAAAAGGCAGTCATTTAAAGCATACCCAGTAAACGTTTTATGGGAGTTTCGCGTGACGTATCTCATTTCTTATTTATAGCGTATTTAACGCATTCCCTCATCTGGTTAAAAAATGATGCCAACAGATCTCATCATTTCTTTTCGAGATTATGAGAAGAAAACTTTATTTTAAGCCATGATACGGTAAGTAAATTATTCCTAACTTTGACCGATATATGTGTGTCAACTGAATAACAACACATAAACATACATCTGCAATTTATGGAATTTTTTGTTTTTCGAACAAACTTAGGAAAAACGTTTTTTGTTATTGCAGTAGAAATATCGTTTTTTCAGGTACTGCATATAATATCAACATTAGATTCTCTTTAGTTAGTTTTATCCCTCTAGGACATAATTTATGATGACTGCCTAAAGTGAGATTATATTTTCTAATATCTAATACCTAGATTTATTAAGAGGTGATTGAGCATAAGGCGCAAGAAATTGTTGCAAAGCCACAGAACTGATGTGTAAATTATAGAAATGTTCAAGGCTCAGTTACCGAATGAGAAGATGGTGTAAAAAAGTACAAAAAAAGGTAGAGTAAAATGAAAGTAAAAAAACAACTTGTAAAAAAGTCTTCATTTTTACGTAAGGTGGTGTAGCGTAACAATGCTGAACTTTCATATAGGGCCCAATTAATTACAGATAAATAAATTCCGATGACGCTAAAATTTCGATTGAGTGAGTTTATTTACAAATATTTTGAAGATTATCAGTTGTTGCTCTACGATAGATTAAAAATCAGTTTCAACCGAATACAATCCATTGTTTTTAAAACCCAAAAGTTATAGACATGTAATCTCTTCAACTACCGTTTAATTAATACGACTTACATTAAGTAGATAATTACTTTAGAAATATTTAGCCATTTAGTTGCATCTTGTCATGCCATTATTTCGAAAATATTATTATACATTACACTGCTGGCCACCCAAATTGCAACACCAAGAAAGAAGAAAGACATTAGATATCACAACAAAATTTATTTAGTAGATAACATGTTGACCAAGTATCAAATGATTAAATTTATAGACTTCCGTGAAGTGGGTTTCCTTCCAGAATCAGTAACAGAGTAGCGCCATTGATGGAAATCACCGCTGCCACACGCCTCGACATTGATTAAAAGAGACTTTGGATGTTTTCTTGGGGTACAGCAGACCAAGCAGATTCCACACGTTGCCAAATTTGATCTGGTGTGGCAGCGTGGGATGTTATATGGGACAATCGTTCAGCAACCATGGACCACATGTTTTCTATCGAGTAAAGATCCGGTGAGCGAGCCGGTCAGGAAAGCAATTCAATCTGACGATTGACAAAGAACACTTGGACAGTGCGTGCCACGTGTGGTCGAGCATTATCCTGTTCAAATAGGGCTATTGGCAAGCCCTGAAAGTAAGGAAGGACAACTGGCCCCAACACCTCGGAGATGTAGCGCTGGTTGTTTAAAGTACCGGCAATGCGTACTAGAGGAGTGCGAGAGTGACATACAATACAGCCCCATACCATAATACCCGGCTCAGGACCAGTGTAGCGGTGCATAACATAGCTGTTCAGCATCCTCTCTCCACGGTGTCTTCAGACTCAAATCCGACCATCTTGGTGTTCCAGACAGAAGCGTGACTCGTCAGTAAAGACAATTCCATTCCATTCTGCAGTCCATATTCTTCTTTCATCGCATTGGCGGCGGAGACGTCTGTGGCTCTGCGTCAAGCGTAGATGAAGCAATAAACGTCTTGCGAACAGATCGCTCTGCTGTAAACAGAGACGAATAATACGCGCAGACACTGGATGATGCGTTATAGATTGAATGTGCTGAGCTTATGGTTCGTGATGTGACTGACCGATCCCTCACTGCCATGCGCACAATGTTCCTGTCATTACGTGAAGTGGTGCACTGAAGTGGATGCGATCGAACACGTCGGTCCGTCGTACCCTCCTGCATTCAACGGTCACATATCCGCATTGCAGTTGTTTGGTTTCTCCAACACGACTACCGATTTCCCTGGAAGATAATCCACACTCTGGCGCCACAGGCGCGCGTGATGTGCGTCTGCGCTAAAATTCTAATCATTTGCAGATCTAACCTCCGCTAATGCATGTTGTAAATTTCATGTTATTTGCATCAGTCCTTCAGGGTGTTCCATTTACGATGGTCAGCAGTATGTACGGGCTTTTTCAAATACAACCACTTCCAAAGGTTAAGCACGGAGAGGAAAATGCTAATTTCCGGAAGCCAATCAGAATTGAAGAGGATGCAATTCACTGCAGAGGTAGATGGAAGTATGAAAATATGTTAGGTAACAGCCAATCACGCTTTCATGTCAAGAAATATGCAATAAAGGCAGTCCTATAAGAAGCCAGCTTTATGAAGGGTTACAGAAGTTGATTCTAAGTGCTGATAGAAGGTGTTTAAAACTTTCGTACAATTTGTTTTCAAGACATACGTGTTCCTAAGACTTCCAGAAGACGAATGGAAGATTCTGAGTGCTGGCGTGCTGTTGGGCGCATTGAAGCAGGGCAGCCGATCACAAATGTTGCTCTTTTCTTCCGCGTTCATCATTCTGTAATTTCACGCTTATGGAAACAATTCCAAACCACACAGACAGTTGTCCGAAGGCCCGTAGCCGGTCGCCCATGGGTAACAACCCCCGCGGAAGATCGATATATTGCTATTGTAGCCAAGCGGAATCGCAGAGCGACCTCCACACGTGTGACATCTATGGTTACAGCGTCTATTGGTAAGGCGATATCTGCAGCTACTATACGCCGAAGATTACATATGAGTAGACTGTACGCCCGGGTACCTCGAGTTCATGTTCCTCTATCGGTCCAATCAAGAGGGTCACGATTACAGTGGTGCTGGGAACATGTCAATTAAAATGCGTCTGACTGAAGCAATGTCATGTTTAGTGATGAGTCAAGATTTGCTCTGGAGCCAGATGACAAGTGTATAAGGATATGGCGTGAACAACGAACACGCAATCAGTCCCAAAACATCACCGAACATAACGCATTCCGAGGCGGAAGCATTATGGTGTTTAAATGTTAGATGTTTAAATTTTGTTTATATTTTGTAAAGACATTAAGTATTTGAAGCAGGAATATAGAAAAATGAGCAACGCCTTCGCTGGGAATCGAACCACGGACTTCTCGCTTACGCGTCGAGCGTGCTGACTACTACACCACGAAGGCAAGCGAAGAAGGCGCGAGAAATACCTTATAAGTTTATGTGTATGAAATTTGAATATTGACTATCTTACCTATAGATGCTTATTCAAACAACTACTCGACATATTTATTTTGATAAAAATTCGTTCTGCACACTTTCGCTTAATAAAGTTTAAAGCGTTATGAAATAATTATGAATTTTAGCAAGAACCGTATTTGACACAGATAATTATTTAAAAAAAAACTTAAGTAATTTATCTTGCTTACTGACAATATTTTGTGTTTTGTTATTCTTTTAACGAGTTTAAATTAAAGTGTCAAATCTGTTGCACTGGCTTTGGAATTTATGAAAATATGCCCCCTACAATACAAACATGTAAAGCTGATGCTGAACGAGATCGTAAGCATCGTACATGTATGCATATTATGTATAATTACTTTATTAATTTTTAGTAACTGTTTTATTGAATAAAACAATTACTTAGCCTTCCTAACAATTTATCATTTGTTGTTCATTAGGAAAGGTAATATTCTATCAATTCTTAAGCACTTTTTGTCATCGGAAAGACAGCTTTATCACTGATCCAGCATCTCAGCAGCCATTTAAGTCATGCTGGCAGATTTACCTATTTCGCAACAGTCTGTGTGCATATGAGCCTGGATTGTCATTGTCAGAGTGAGAGAAAGACGAAAGGTCAAGTTTCGTGTCTTGAGAACTGCAACCGTATATTCCAGTACTGAGTATTGTTGGTAGCTGTACGTTACAGTTCTGAATATGCAATTTGTGTTAAACTTGCCTTTGTTCTCTAAGGTAGGGTAATATGTTAGTAGTACTATGTAATGCCCACATCAACACTACGTCATCATCTATGTGTCTGCCAATGTGATTTTCTGCAGGCATGTAGGGTTTTACACACCAGGCTCTATTGTATAACCCATTTAATCAATTATCACTTCATTTATGTTTGTGCTATGTGTAGCTTTTAACATACCATACTGCCTTTAATTAATTTTACATTTAATTGCGTTAAAAATAACACGTAAATGCGTATTAACATACAATGAAAATATGCATTAGGAACTATTATCAAAGGAACTCTTTTTTATGTATGTAACTGCATTATTTTCCCAATTAGCGGCATATGATAATAATGAGACAACATGCAATAATCTGCGCACATACAGTTAATACGCATATATCCATGTCTATATGTTGTGAACTTGAACTAGAATTATTTCAGTCCTATTTCTATCATGTATACAGTTTTCCCTTATTTTTATATTTAATTGCATTTATATCTAGTTGCACATTATTGTCTACAATAGTGTACTTACTCAAGTATCATTTTATTCTTAACTTTGATACGCATATTGTGTAAAAGTGTATCTGGAACTGAATTGTATCTTTATACTATATTGGAGATAAACTGCCTCCACGTTACGTAAAACAATAATTTATTTATTTGTAAAACAGCATCATAATGATTTCTCTACATTGAAAATAATTACTCTTTTCAACAGTCTTGTTTGCCCATGTTATTATTTTCTATAGAAAATTAATACTGCTATCTATCCTGTCATCCCAGCCCTTGGCTGGAAGTTTGGCCAGTGGAAGATCCAACCCGATTAGTAGGTGATAATCTAGTATAGTGAATAGCTTGGTCAGGAGCCTGTTCAGCGATGAGTAGTAGTACAGAGTTACTAATATCAGCAGCAGGATACTTTCTAGAAATGTTTAGGCTATGCAGCTCAATACATTAGCGTAAACAAGCACAGATTAGTGTGCGTTTTTTTTCATTAGTTCCAACTATAAATTTTAATGTTCGAAAGTAATATACATTGTGATGGAAAATATAAGCAGATTTTAGAAAAAAAAATGCATTATTATTTTTTTTTCTTGATTCAAATGGATTGTTTTATAACATAAAATTCTTCTATGCTTCTTAATGTGTTTCGAAATTTTAAATTAATAACTGTAATTTCTTTCTTAAAAATTAATTTCTAAGTTTTCGTTGCTAATTTGGCGCCTTTGCAAGCTGTTCACCCGAGGCAAGTGCTGTAATTGCCTCACTCTTGTGCCGGCTCTGCCTGGCTATTTCATTTAGATATAGAAAGCAAAGGGAAATCAAAGGAATGGACGTGCATTCGTGCAGGGAATACTAAGATAGCTCCAATGGAGTAGAGCAAACAGATCTTATACCAAAGAACGTCTATACAAATTCTTTGCTTATTGATATTCCGAAGGAATTGAAGAACTAATGCTTTTACCTATAATATTCTATTTCTCTAGTACTTAACATTATCGATGAAGAGTGTGCTAATTTTTGACTGAATCTTAAGTTAATTTAGCTAATAATTATTCGGAAAATATAGCCAAATTTAGACTAACAATCTAATAATAACTTAGATTGTATTTGTGTAAAATTAAAAAAAAAAAAAAAGAGACTTTTTTTTTTCCATTGGCGGGCCCTCAGCCGACTTCGGCTTTGTTACTACTAAGGCCAGAAGTGGTGGTTATTTTGTTATGGAGGTGCTCAATAGGTGGGCCACTTTTGCTTCCTACGAAGGAACGGACAATTAGAACCATGCCTTTTTCGGGAGCCAAATCCAGGCTCTTTGGTATTGTGGCAGGCTTCCCTAATCACTAGACCGCCTGGGCGGCATAAAAAAAGAAAACTCAAAAGTCAAGAAAAGAAAATGTTTAACTTGGTATTTACGTACATATATACCATTCCACCAAAAAAAACTTTAATTTTTACTGTGGAATAAATTTCTTTTTGAAGAAATAAATTTACTTTTTAATGGTGTTCCAAGAAAAAAAAGGAAAGAACTTTGAGTTTTAGCTTTTTATTACAATTTTTTCGAAGTTACATTTACTTTATTTCTTTTCCAATCAGCTTCCACAATCAAATCCATCGCTAGTGAATCAAGTTATAACAGACTCTTTATTTTCGTTCCGTAAACCTAATCTTTTAACTCAAAACTAAAAACATAAGCCCAAGACTAATTACAATTTTAACACGCAGAATTTTCATCCATGTATGTATTCAAGCTTTGCCAATGGCTCTAAAAACTAGAACAGAGCGATTGGCAGATACAAATATTTGCGACTAGCTATGAAAATTTAAGCCATGTCGTATCTATGTAATTCATCATTAACTAAAAACGCCGTAGGTACTCCAACGCTAATTAAAAACAATTCATCAACCGTATCAAAGCCTCGGGGGTATTGAGTCAGTTTCCTTTTATAAAAGTAAATCACTAAACCTGGCTTAAATGAATTTTCAATCCGACAACATGTATTCGTAAAAAACTGTCTACAATAAAAAAGTATTACTTCAATGTATTATATATATCTATTGCAGTGAAAGTTTTGAAGCATGCGATTCTTAATTAATTCCAGACTAGAAAAAACGAGGAAGCATAAAAATACAGACATTGTACAAAATACTGCTAGTTTTTTTCCGCAAAAAAATTTCACCGTTTCAAATGAAAGCTATTCAGGCGCTTTTTTATCAGTTAAGTAGAGGTTTTATTTTTATCTATCTAAATTAAAACGTCTCCTTAGAGCTTGTTTTCATTCTAGTTAATAGTATTCCATCTATTTCAACATTTTTTCATGCCTTTATGTTCTATAGAAGACAGAAAAACGAGCCCTTCCCCGGAAATGTTAGATAGAAAAATTAATTTGAGTGTTAGACAAAAGCACGGAATACTTAAAGAATGTTTCTTTACTGAACAAAGCTTAAATGTCATTCCACGCTTATCGATCTGCTTTGGTTAAATGGTTCTATGAAAAATACTTTTTTCGAGACCAGCTGTTGCTAGTTAAAATTAACGTATGCTTTTTCTCGTCATATGATTTTTTCGTTGCGTTTCAAGCTAGAAAATTAATTTTGTATTTGCAGTCATTAATAAACGCTTCTAAAGGAGATTCACTGAAAAAATAAATTTAATTTTTTCTCATTTATATTGTTTTTAATTTTAACTGATACTTTTTTCTAAATAGCATGAGGGTTCTGCTAAAGAAATTTTTATGCGCACATTTTCTCTGCTTTAATGCAACAAATTTTGCTTCACTTCAAAATTTAAACAATAGAGTTTAGTAAATAAATTTTATTAACCTTTCTTAAAATTATTTATTTTATTTTGAAATAGTATTTAACACAGTAAGTAACAATATGGCAGCACCTTTTAATTAAATAAAAATTGGTAAAACATAAAGGCCATTATAATTTCAATCGAATTGCTGCACATAACTGTATTATTATAAAAATTTAGGGAAATATGAAAATTCTTATTCCCTCCATGTAAATTTCATCGGTTTCTGCTCATTTGTATCCAAAACATTTTAATTCAGGATCATGAAATTTTTAAGAGTATATATAATTTAACTTTTGTACTTTTTCTATATGTATGGATACTGATTTTTTCTAAATTATGGCCTAAATTTGTATATTATATGGAGATTGGATTTTTATATTTCTATTTTAAGATTGGGATTGTGATAAATTCAACATTTCGTTTCAAAGTTTGTGTGGGTATTTAAAATGCTTCCATTCAGTTAACTCATCGTGTCTGTAGCGGTAGCTATAATGAAAATCGTCATATATAGTTAGTAAGAGAAATTTTATAAACTGGTTGCTGTCATTAAGCAACAAAAACTTTCAAAAGATATTATTTTTTTAGTCGGGCACTAGCCATTTTCAGGGTTTCTCGACTGCTAAGGCCAGAAGTTCTGATAATTTTATTAAACATTTCGTAAGTCAAATTTAAAATTTAGTTAAAATACCTTTTTTGTTTTGTTACTAAAACTTTTTATTTTGTTAAATTTAAAAAAAATCGGGCCAGACAGATATTATCAGATAGTGGTTTCGGCCCACATGGAATTTAAAATTGAGACCACGGTACTTGGCGATAGCAGTTTTGACTATTAGCGATAGCAGTTTTGATGTACTTTAGGTAGCTTTTTAAAGCACTACCCCCTTTAGGCTTCATATATCTCTCGATCATATTTACCGTACATGAAAAGAATGGAGCAGTACTCATTATGCGTGTATTTTGCTATCTGATGACAATAAATAAGAAATGAAATAGAAGTATTTCACATTTGGGGACTCATTTTGTACCCTTCTCAACCTATTTTGTTAATGCCATACTTTACATTTGTTACATTATTTTGTAAAACATTTATTTACTGCAAAGAAAATATTTTAAATAAATTGAGGCAACTGGTTAAATTGAGCATTATCTTTCCAGGTATATTTCTAGCTGTTTCTTTGAGAAGTTAATACTTAGCACAAAGTGAGACATAGGTCCCGTTCCAGTCTTGATTTAAGGTGTGATAATGGAATTGGCAGAGCCATGGATGGGCCAAGTTGTCTTGCCAGTTAGTTGGTCGGCTGCTTCATTGCCCACTGTGGGTAATCTCTGGGAAATAGGGTAGTAAGCGTTAGTGGCGAGCGGCTCAGTCGGATTATTGCCTATGGACTTGAGGCACTGTCGGAAATCATAAAGCTTTTTTCTTGTTGCTTCCTGGCAAATTTCACATCTTCTATGATGGCTAACAGTTCATCTTGGGATAGTGAAATTGTGCTGTTAAGCTTTGTCTGTCATGTTTTAAAGAGAAAATTAATTCTGAATGAACAGAAGGCATTTCCGACACCCATTTTAGTTTTTTATTCGTCCGTATAGATTCGGATTGGAAAACGGTCTATTGGAGAATTCACTATTTGGTTTTCCGTGTAGAGATGGTTTGAGTGTAAACCTAAATTGTGCTTATGCTCTTTATAATCTGTTTGGATGGTACATAGTAGTATTGAATGTGCTGGTTTAGCGCAGTCGTGCTAATTTAGCTTTTATTGCCTCTTGTTGTATTGTAATGATGATCGGTGGAATAGCTGCTATGGCATTTAAAGCGCTTGTGGGGGGTCGTTCAATATGTCTTTTTGATTGCCAGAAGAAAAGGTCTTTGCACAGAAAGTAATCGCGTTTCGGCATGCGTAGTGAGGTTTTGGCCTCAAGCCTGACACGTCATGTAGTAGAAAGTTTTCTGTTACTCTATAGTACCAGAGTTTTTCTAGTTTTGGGAATATCCCCCAGTTGCTAGCAGCCGTGGACTCCTGGTAGTTGTATTGGATTATAAGTTTGATATATTTTATGTGTTGATGCCAAGAGAATCTGTTATCTATTATGACGCCCAGATAAGGGATATTATTATCCGTTTTGATTTTCTCATTAGATCTCCGTATTATTGGGTATCTAAGATTTCTTACCGAAGCTTCCGTTTTGGAATGTAATGCGTGTTTCATTTTTGTATCAATATTTTCAGCTGAAATTTGTTCGCCTATTCTTTGAATAAGATAAATGAATTGTTTGAGTTTTCCTCCATTTCCCTGCGGCTTGTGATTAATAAGCGTGATAAGGCTGCGTGATTAACAAGAAATCGTCGGTATTTCCTGGGCATGCGTGTGGGGGACGTTGTCATACATTTTAAGTGCTTGATTGGCGATTACATTCCAAATGACCTAATTATTTTTACTTGGAATAGCTTTTTAATTAAGTTTGGTTCCCTTTCTGTTTTGTGCACCTAAGGTAACTGCATCACGCGCCTCATACTTGTACTGGGTTTAGTCAGACCTATTTAAGCTTCATGCTCACTGAACAAAAATTTACATGATGGACGAGTCTTGTGTAAAGGAGAGCCAAACGAAGAAAATGAAAATGCACTTAAAATTTAGTTTCAGCAAATTAACATAATTGTTGCAAGATTTCTGTATTAAACGATAAACTACTGATATAGAAGAGGAAATAAAGACAATTTATTTTACTTATGTAGAAATGTTCTACTTTAGAATAAATACAATTGTTTGGGGAAATTGAGCTTCAAATGCAAAGAAATTAATTATTAAGAATTAATTTGGTAAAAATTTATTTTTGAAAACAACATTAACAAAATGTAAAGCAATACTATAGTTTTCATTTTTGCAAACTAGCTCATTTTTTAGCATGACGCATGTTAAAAACTTAGCTTTTGTCGTGGAATTAAATAAAAAGACTATTAATATGTAACGTTGCACTTAAAGCTAAAATACTGTATATGTACAGAAGTAAGGTTTCACTATGGTATGAATTTCAATTTCTTATTTCCCTTGAATTCCGAACATCTATAACATGAAGTACATTGAGAAGATTTACTACAGGAAATGCTTATCTTTCTCCTGTACTATAACAGAAACGATCAGTCCTGTTTGTCTATTTGTGCATGAAATATGTCCAAACCAGAGTTGCCAAAGATCGCTTTTATTCTATTTTCAGACGTGAAACGTTTGAGCGGTATTATTCACTTGTTCACATACAGTATTGCTTGTTTTACCTTTCTTCATTTTATATTTTCTCCTCCTTTCTGCGTGCCTTCGTGGTGTAAAGGTAGCCAATTCGGCGTGAATTTGAGAGGTTCAGGTTCGAGTCTCGGCGAGGGCATTGCTCATTTTTCATATCTTTTTGCTTCATAATCTACTGACTCTACAACGTTTTTATGCGTGTTTGCCGTTTCTTAAGAAAAACGTCATTGTTCATTTTTCATTCACATGAGCTCAAAACCATTTTAACTATTAATCTGTAAGTTTGCTCATTTAACCGTTGATAAATATTATTGTTTCTGAGATTTATCGGATTCAGGTGGAGATAAATTTAACATCATCAAATGAAACAAATATGTAAACAAAAAATAAATATTGAACTTTCCATATTCTTTTATGCCATTCCTGTGAAGGCTTTAAAGCATATCTTTTGATACAAAACGGCTTTAAATAATATTATGATTCTCTTCCCCATATTATGTTCACATAGTTATAATAGTTGAGAAGAAAATTCATTTCTTGAAATAAAGACGATGTTTATGAAAATCATAATTCTTACTCTTCCTTTTTCAATGTTATTAAAATGTGTGAAGGCTAGAAACCAAAAAACAATTTTGCTGACTAATATTATTAATTCATTCTATGACAGGTTTTTTACTTGAGCTTTTTAAAGTAAGTTTATAACGTATTTCTCCCGCCTTCTCAGCTTGTCTTCGTGGTGTAGGGGTCAGCACACTAAGCGCGTATTACAGAGGTCTGTGCTTCGAATCCCGGGGAAGGCGTTGCTCATTTTTCATCTCTCCTGCTTTCAAAAATATACCTAATGTCTCTACAAGTGGCGTCCGAACTAGAAGGTGGTGGATGATGATTCTCCATCGCCATGATTTGGCGACTGGGGCCCCTAATCCCCAGTCGCTCTTTAAAAGGGGGAGTATTTAAGGTATTTCTCCCACCTTCTTCACATGCCTTCGTGGTGTAGTGGTCAGCACGCTGGGCGCATATTCCAGAGGCCCGTGGTTCGAGTCCCGGCAAGGGCATTGCTCATTTCTTCAGCTTCCTGACATCGAATAAACCTAATGTTTCTACAAGTTGACTATACGAGTCCAGAAAGTTAAATTCAAGTGTATGTGTAGATTACTTCAAATTAATTTCGATTTTGATTGACTATAAGAGATTTTATCATCTGTATGAAGCTCCAATTTCTAATTTTTCTTTGAATTATTGCTCCTACTCCTTGACATCTAACATACTTAGTTACATTTAGCTAAAATAAGTAAGTTCATTTGCTTTCATACTTTCATATATATTTTCATATCTAACGGTTTTGGATTTATGTATATTTATCGAATTTAGCAAGTTAATCGTGATGCACGAACTTCTGATGTGATAGTGCTATAATTTCCTTTCTCTATAATAGTTATGGCATGTGATAATATGTAAGAAAGGTAACATGCAAGATTTAGAATACTAATTTGAAAGATGGGCTGTCAGATTATCTTTACAAAAAATAATTTGTTTAAAAATAATTTATGATCAAATAAGAATATGCACTGAATGTTACTAAAATATAGTTATTTTTTACTCAAAGTACATGAATTAAATTTTTTAAAATTTCATAAAATTAATTTCTTATATTTCTGAATAGATTGGTAGAACCATATTGGATGGATTCGAAAAGGACTAAAAGAACCCTTTTCACAGTGTCAACAATGAATACAAAAAGGACTATAGTTATATCATCACAAAGCAAATAATGTTCCTGCAATGCTATCACTGACGCGAAGATGAGTTCACAAATGGCTTAAAAATTGCTATTAGTGCAAAATCTTAATACAAAACTAATTTATGTTCACATATAAATTAGTTTCGTGGTAAGATTTTGCACTAATAAAGTACCACGTTTTATGTCCACATGACCTGGGCAGTAAATGTTTAGTAAGGAGAAGTCGAGAAGCCCATTTCACATACTGAACTTTACCTGCCACGTAAAAATATTTCATTCATTACATATTAGCGCGTCATTAAGCATGCAAATACCATTCATTTTAATTTCTGAAACAAATTTTCATAAATTATTTCCAACTGCGCAAATGTGTTCCTCGAGCATGGCAATTAAAACAAATTTGAAAGAAAAGAAGTGTGGCGAAGAAATTCAATTAGACTTCCGCTTTGAGAAATGTATATTATTTTACCTTGAGTTTAACGATTTCATTTCTGATTCGCTCTCAGATATTTCTAATACAAAGACAGATTATTTTCATAATCATTTCACATTGCAAAGTAATAACTTATTTTGAATTCTGCGTAATTTTAAAATTTGCATAATTTATTACTTGAAGCATTCACGATAAGAGAAATAGTAGCATTAAACTACAGACGCCATAAACAAAATGCATTTTTCCATTTATTTACAGAACGTTGATTCTGCGTCCAAACTGTTAAAAGCAGAAAATTGTCATTTTCAGTGTCGCAAAAATAACTCCAACAATTCGCAGCTGAGGCATTTAGTGATTGATATCCAGGTGTCTCTGTCTTTCCGGCTTCTTTTTCGTTCCACACAATTTGCTGTGGTATAAAAGAATGTATTTTATGTTTTTAATGCGCATGTACACAGGAATAAATCTTTTAGGAAAGATATTAAACTTTAAAGAAGAAAAGGCACGGAAAGCGCAGAAAAAAATTCGCAGTTCAGGGCCAACGGAGAGGAAACTGAATGCAAAGCGAGGCTCTCAGGGAAAAGCGTATCAATATTCTGAAGACACTGTGATCGATGAGGAAGAAAGCCGCATCTGGAAAATGCTGATTGCCTAGAAACGTCTTTTCCACCAATAAACTTAAATTGTCTTCTTCTGTCCAAGGAAGGAATTTTTAATACCGTAAAATGCTTTTCTTCCGTTTTTTATCCACCTGTCGTTCAAGTGAATTCCTTGGAACGAGAGAAGAAATACCTTTTTAATGAAAGTGAATGGTTACTTTTATCTATGTAAGAATCTCTCTATTACTCACCTGAGAGTGTAAAGCTTCTTAACTTTTCTACCTCAGTATCCCTAGATAAGATTTAAAACAAATTATCCTGTTGAGAGTTGATTAACTATTTGAAATAATTGACAAAAAGTGCTTCTCAGCTGCAGGTACTGGTGGTAGGGGTAGTTTACTTAAGATAATCAACAGACTCTCACTTAAAAGAAAAAAAAGTATGTCCTAGTATTCGCTGATGTATCTGTCACTTTTTTGTCCGCAAAGATTGCCTTGTAAATGTTTCTTACTATGTGGATATCATTTGTGAAGAGTCTAAATTTTACTTTTTTTTTTCTCGAGAAAAGGAGTCTGGTTAAAATAATTGAAGATTTCAGATAAATATAATAAACAGAGTTGCCATTTAGATCAGCCACTTTGTTAGATCCACTTTTATCCACATTGTTGGATGAAATTAAATAGGACTGAAACTAATAACAACGTTTGTTGTTATTTATGTATCCAATAATTCTCCGTTACATTACTTAACATTTCTTCGTAATTGTTTTTTGCCTATAAGGAAACCGATTTAATTGAAGTCTCTGAACATTTATTTCTTCGGAAAAAGTGGGAAGAATTTCTTATCATACGCTATTTAAAATGCTCATCACCTCTTTATACGAGTTTATTGTTTCTATCTCTCATATTAGACAAAACTGTTACAATTATTACACCTGTTATATAATATGATCACTTAATCAGTAGCAAATATTACTAAAATAGTTGTTTTTTTCAGAATGATTCCATCAATTTATTCAAAATAAGTTCTATGTTGTAAGGTTTTAGTTAAACTAACAAAGTTTTATTTTAATTTGCCTTTTTCTATCTGTTCTCATTTCAACTTCCCGTTAGAAGAAGCGCGCGTTTCAGCCTTATGCTAATTTGAAGTGGAGCCAAGTTCTATTTAAACGAGAGGTAGGAACCTCTCAGTGTGAGAGAGCTTTTAGTCTCAGACCACTGTTACTCTGTTCAACGTTCGCCTGACTGGCTAGTATTTAAATTCTAAGCCGTAGCGCTGTTACGCTAAGTGCGTTAGTATTAGTTAAATCTTGCTACGCACCCTTTACTTTAGAGGCCAACCTCACGTTATAGCTCTGTGAGCAACGACTATTTAATTTCTGTTTAGCTTTAGTTTAAATTAATTTGATTGTTCATTTTGGACAATGAAAAAAAAAACATGTGACCTAAAGAGAAACATCCCACAGTCCCACTGATTCATGTTAGCAAAAATGTAAGATTGCCATAATAAAAGCATTATTTTATAACTAAAGTAAGGTTACCAGAATAAAGTCATTATCTAACAAAAAAAACTGTCAAACTCTGCATACACCCGATACTCCACTTTAGCCCATTTTTTTCATACGTTGATGCTTCATTCTGCAGATACTCCCAAATGTATGCGTTTTATGTGATAATGAGTATGCTGACTATGGGTTAAATGAATGATTAAAAACAATAAATGTAATAGAACCGCTTAATATATCGAACTCTATAAGTGTATCAGATTGAGAATTGTCAAGATAATAGCTTGAGCATTAAACACAAATCAATTGTATAGATAGTTTGCTTTATACAAACATATATAAGTAATTAATGGCCTCACCAGTGGCCGATTGGTTCAGACAGCTAAATACTGACAGGGCGACATAGGTTCGATCCCAGGTGAACGGATTGGCTGCATGTTTGTTTTGCGTGGCGTTTTCCATGTCTAACGTGAACACGGGCCAATTTCACTCAGAAAGTTCCCCACGAAAGCATAAGTTCTGAATTCACTCTCTCCTTTCTTGAGTATTGGGGAATTCATGTTATAAAATGTCTAGCAGAAACCGAAGACTTTTATTAAAACAGAAATCAATTGAATTGTAAATTAAACAAATATGAACAGCAGATCCAATCCGAATGAATTTTCCGCAGTCGACCTTCTGTGTTTTAAAAAAAATCTCAATTTATTTGTCCCTAAATAAAAGCATTAATTTGGTCAGTTCTTCGAAAAATTTTGATCAAAAATACTTGAGTATAGAATTCACAAACAATATTTCGATATCATTGAGAAATTCTTACTTTATTATAAAAGAAAGAACGTTTACAATTTCCTGGAGAGTTCAATCTTTGCAACAGAAATGAACTCTGTAATATTTTCTTTAAGAGTGGAATCCGTTATTGTGTTAAACAACTCTGTAGTACCAGATGATGGTTTGTACAGAAAAAGAAAAAGACATATGAAAGACGTGTTGTTTATTTTCTGTCGTATATAACAAATTCCTGCGTGACTAGTTTCAATGATTTTCTGTGATGAATTTCCTTCCTCTTGACTACCAGTTCAGAGCCAGTTTCCAAAATGTGGTTTTGGAAAACATTCCCCAACTAGATCGAAGAATTACACCTTTTACCATGCTTTAAATTTCTCTTAAAATCAATTAAATTAATAAAATCTGTTGCGAATATTTTTCAACACATAGATTATAACTGCTATACTGCCATCTCATCTAGGTTCCATTTTTGCGAATAACACATACCTAGAATTGAAAAGTATCCGTTTGAGTGAAAAATATCATGTGAAAAAATTATATACATAGGGAGTTGTAATGTTTTATGTGTCCCAGAAAAAGACTGACAACGTTGAATGGCATATTTGGTAGGTTAGAAGAAGCAAAATGATGTTGGAATGATACCATTATATTGTTTCTTTTAGAAGATAATGAGACTTCAACGTCCTTTGCTGTCGTTTCCAGTCATCATTTATTTATGTAGCGAAGCGTGATCATGTAATGAGTCTACAGTTTTTTCCATGATGTAGTCAATAATAAATGTTTAAATCCACTTCTATCCTCCTTTTTTCATTTCAAATTTTGTTTTAATTTGTCAAATTTTGTTTAACTCTAGCCTCCTTTTTTACTTTCAGATTTTGTTTATATATATATATAATCGGAATCACGAGATCAAATATTAATGCAGGGTCGGATTAGGAACCGGTGAAATGTCCACGCAGGAAACCCTTATTTGACAGAGATCCTCAGAGGCGAGATGAAGGTTTCACAGATTTCACAGATGTGGTTAGCAGATATGCATCAAGCACATGAACATGCTGATTGTAACAGGCAAACCACTTGCGTCTCTACCGGAAACACTATCCGATGAATGATATTCTGATTTCTTTTTTAAAAGCCTTGGTGAATCACTTTAGCTCGGAATAAAAGTAGTAAATCTATATGCTTACATATTAGATATCTCTCAAACCAAAACAAATCACTAAACAGGACATAGATAACTGGGAATTGGTAAGTGGAAACAAGTGACTTTCATCTGTTGAAGTTCCTCCTTGCTGTTCATTGTTATATATTTTTGTTCTGAGAAAAGGAGTTACTGTTTTGGTCTAATTAATAAAAACGTGGGTCGAAGTGGATCATAAGCAAACTATAAAAGAGCAGTTTCTGTTTCTGAACAGTTTTACCTAAGAGTAAAGTGCAGTAATAGAGAAGGGCTGTCATTTGTACTGAGTTTCTTTAGAAGCAACCAATTTCAGTGGAAAGAAATATAGGAAAAACTACCAAATTAAAATTCTGTGAAATATGGCTCAGAATCATGCAGTATAAATAAAGTGGTGTAAATGAAACTGCAGTTGCATTACTTCATCGTAGATTTGACCAGTAGCCCTGAAAATTAATATTCACCACTCAGGAAACCCTTATTTGAACACAGTTCCACAGAGCTAATAAGATGAATGTTTCACAAATGCGGTTAGCAGCTAAGCAATCACAGATGAGACATACTTCAACAAGAAAAATTACTACAATGCACATAACGGGCATGGTACAGAAGGAAAACATACGTGTGACAAAATTTATTTCCCAAGTACATGGAAGTTAAAGTATATAGCATGGAATTTTAATTCTCAAAATTTCTATGGATATAAAAAAGAGTTTGATGTAGATGCCTTTAATGAAGTGGAGACGTCTACACGATATGTTTTGCTACACAGTTGTACTGATCCACCTTATTTTAATTACTGAACCCGCAAAGGTAATCCGTCGCGTGTTACTATCTCATCTTAAATTACAAATTAAAATAACTCCAACTCAGAAGAAAGTTTAAAATAAAACTTTTTTAATTATTATTGAATCTTTAGTCTGATGTTACACAACCTGCCTACAGAAAATAAATCTGAATCGGAGTTTGAAATGGAGTCTGTAGGCATATGGGGGCAGTGTGATTTTAGAAAATGAAAGATCAAACTTCAAAATCGAAAGCGTGAAATTTGCAGTGATCAGACAGTAAATTGTAGTACAAATTTCCTCTGGGCTACTAATCTTTCATGAAGGACATGTAAATGTACATGATGTGAAGATTAGGAAGACGGAAGCTATGATTAGATTAACTTACTGGCACCAGAGCCAGAGCAACCGGTGCATCTGCACTGAGCAGCAGAAGTAATGGGAGGAGATAATTTTTGTAGTACCAAGCGGCAAAAAAGCCGTTCTAACTGAATGCTATATTTTTGTCGAGCTCGAAAGAATGAAGTTCGTCAAGCTATATAAAAGAAAATATACCAAGCTGAAGAGAATTCACCAGCTTCAGAATACCGTATTTTGACGGAAATGTTGCAGAAGAGAGAAGATTATATCCAGTTGATTCCTCATTGCTTGACGCGACACTATTATTCGAAGATTTGCTGGTGAAGTTGAAGGGTTTCTATCGCCAATAACGGCAGTTGACAAAATGTGTCTCAAAACTTTAACCAGACTTTAAATCGTTTCAATTCAGTAGACGAATAGTTTCTTCCGGCGACCCCAAAAAATTTCAACATGCCAAACTAATAGTGAAATAAATTATGATATCTACATAGGATTACCAAGGAATTATTACGAAACAGACAATTTCGAGTAGAAAACATGTTAACTGCAGCGTTTTACTGTGAGTGATAGCATTAAAATGACTAAGTGCTAGCATAAAATTGAGATGTTACTGTATAAAAACGACTTGATTTGCTTAGCGATAGAAAATTTAGCAGGCATGAGAAAGCTGTGACAAATCTCCTAGCCAAGTGCGAGAGGGAAGGTTTATCTCATAAATAAAAAATCGTAAGATATCAAACTTCTCCCCAAATTGAAAAAGCCTCTACCGTGAGCAGCGATTTTCCTCCTTGGAAGAGGTTTCTTCAGCAGTTACTCACGCCATTCAAGGATTGAATAAAAGTAGCATCTTAGAACAAGTAGAAAATCTTCCAAAAGCAATGGAATTATACTGAGGTTTCAAGAAGAAACTGTCTGAAACAAAAATAACCTGACAGAAAAAGTTAAGAGAACATTCTTTTTTAAATTACCTATGTATTTGCATATTTTGTGCTAGTCCTATGGCCATTACATGTTTTACCCCTTTGCGCCACGGAGTGCCCTGTCTGGGCACACCTAAAAATTTCCCTCTATACGCACAGAAAAATTGAATGAAAAAGGATTTATAGATTACTATAGGTTACTCTGAATCTTCTTTATTTATACTAGATGGCAGCACAGCGCAAACCGGTCCACATATTTTAGCCATGTTTAGTTTTTAAAGACGTTCATTTTTCAAAGAAATCTTCCAGATTTTTTAGGATATAAAAGGAAATGTTTGCAAGGAAATTTCTATGTTATTTTATTGGCTGTACGCTAACCTCCTTATTCTATATTAGTTTTAAATTTTTACCTTGAAATTTTGTCTAAAATCGAACGGCGAACATCAGGTGTGCCCAGAGTGGGACCACTGAGATACTAAGTCTGGAACAACAAATGTATCTTTGTTGCTCTGCAGCTCTCCGGCCAGCTCATTCACAATAGAAAGGTGGGTCTTTAGGTTCTACATCTGTGTTTCATTCCCTGTGGTTTTTGTTTTTTGAGGGGAGGTTTGGTTATCAACTAAGAAATTGCTGGGATGATTTTCTGAAGGTCAGGGCTAGTTTTATCAGTCAGCTGTTTGGTTTTTCACTACAGCAGTTCTCTTTTTCTCTTTCGCTTTCGTTCAAAGAAGTTTTTTTAGAGCTAAGTTTTGCTAGTTTTGAGTTGTAGACGCGTATTTAATTTTATTTTATAGTTTTGAGTTGTAGACGTGTATTCAATTTCATTCTATAGGTTATAATTTCTAATTGTAGATATAACATTAGTTTATCTTTTTCGGATTTTTTAATTATTTTCCAAATGGATATCGGAGAAGGCTGACTATTTCTGAAGCTGCACGAATTGCCTTCAGATAGTGAATCTGATACGAATTCCGGTGCATGTGCGAAACATGCAACGTTGGATTTCGGTTTTTCAAAGGTAGTGTTACTTTCTTCGAAATGTACCACCATGAAAAAAGTGTAAATATGAAATGTAAATAATGTAAATATAATATACCCAAGTCACTTTTTTTCATTTACACGCAAGTAATCATCATTTAACCAAAAGAGCCTTTTTAGGAGGGTGTAGAGTATCAGACCTCCCCGTGGCACACCCTGGGTAATGCTAAATTTGCTACAGTATTCAGAAAATAGTGTTTTTTAATCGCAGCCAAAATCTCTTACTTTACGCTCTTAATCTCTTCCTTTTTTACACTCTTCCCAGCCATGCTCGTTTCAGAACTCTTTTCGAAGCTCTACGCAATCAGAGTACCCGCTTCGGGCACACTCACAGAATTATAACGATTACGTGCTATCTTCACAAAATTTTACCTGCGTACTCCTGTAGGCCTGATTGGACTGCCTATCTTTTTTTTGTCGAAATTCCAACTTTAGAAGGTAGCGTGCCGAAAATGGTTAAAGATAATATGACAGTAATGGCCAGAAATGGAATTATTTCTAACTCTGGCTCATTACTCTGATGATACGCGTGCCGCGGACAGCTTAAAAGCAATTAAGTTATTACATGCTAGTTCAATTTAAAAAATTAAATTAATGATTAATAAAAAAGTTTCATTGCGTTATTTCATCTTCAAAATGCAATTACATTTCACATTTAAAAGGGTAAAGACCGCAAGTGGCTCGAGAGCCGCAATTTGGCTATGTTTGATAGGTAGGCCCATGGATCTCTCCTGCAGTCGGAGGGACTCACTAGAACACCAGCCACGTCAAGCCTGCCTGCTTTTAGCGGTTTTATCTATTATACCACTTGTGGCTTTTATTCTTATATCTCAGATTTGTTATATTGCCAATTGTTCGAATTCTCGTTTGAGAAACTAATTAAAGATAAGTTACTACTCCTTAGGAAAAATTGGCCCACTAGCGGCCGAGCGGTAAAAGACGCTGAACACTGGTAGTTCGGTCCGAGGTTCGAATCCCGCGAACGGGCTGGCTGCATGGGCGTTTTCGTGGTTTTCCCCATGTATAACGTGTATACGAGCCAGTTTCCCTTAGAAAGTTCTCCACGAAGGCATCCCTCCCTTTAGGCAGATAGCCCTCGTGTGCTTTGCCATAACTGAATAACCTAACCTAACCTTAGGGAAAATTAGAATATTTTTATTTAATTCCATGAATTAGTGATTTAACGTATTAATATTTTTATATTTCGTTAAAAAGCCAATGCTTCAACGATATTTTTACTTTACTTTATTTCACTAAGAAAGCTTCGTTTCCTTGTGAAAGAATTCAGGAGAGGGGTGAATTTTGCTGTGCCATCTTTCAAGGTCTGACGCACTTCTGTAGGCATTCTGGAAAGAATGTTGCATTGTTCTATTGCTTGAATAGACTGCATACGGGAGGAATTTAGAGGGGTTAACGTTTCACCTACAAGGAAAGGTCACTGTTTTGGCGATTTAAGTGTCCGGTTTGGCTCCGGGTTTTTGAATAGTTGCGCGTGCGCAGTTAGCACGTTTTTGTTATTTGGGTGGAAAAGGTGGAAACTGGTCTCTAATGAGGGGGCGAAAATCTAGTTTCGTGGTAGCCTGTGTCTTTTTATGATGGGAAAGAGAATTTTGAGTACCAGACAGTTGTTGCTGAGTCGCCTAGAGGTGAAGCAGTTTTACCTCTTGCAGTTGTTAAGGCGGGGAGCATTTATGCTCCATATCGGTCGGCAGCTTGGTTATCATCGAGATTAATAAAATTTCTACACTTTATGCTGGGCGATTGAGAGAGAAGGTAGCTTTTTTCTGGCAGTTGGTAAGACAGAGGGACAACTGTGCCTTTAAGTAACCTGCTTTCCGCTAGATGAGAAGTCTGATTATCATAATGGAACACAGTAGTTTTGTTGAGAGCCGTTAGTAGTTTGAGATAAATATTGCTGTTACCGGAAACCCAGGGAGCGGTAAAAAGATGAAATATTCCTCACAGGTCAACGTAATGCCTGAATGGGTCGCAGTCGTCATCTTGAAGCATCGTCCTGATATTTGCTAATTCCCGATCAGACACATTTTTGGTGTATTCTCTTTCAACATCAATGATTAAATATAGCAATATCTTTACCGGACTAATTGATCATCTTTTCCTTCATACCTGCGTTACGCACGTGCCTCTCCAGAAACATTAGCCTGTAGAGACATTAGGTTATTTCGAAGCAGGAGACATGAAAAATGAGCAACGCCTTCGCCGGGAATCGAACCACGGACCTCTCGGTTACGCGTCGAGCATGCAGACCACTACACCAGGAAGGCATGCGAAGAAGGCGGGAGAAATACCTTATAAGGTGTCGACTATTCCTGAAAGGATTGTGTGTCATTTCCATATGCCTGAAGTCGGAGTTCTGATGGCTCCATTTTCCAGTGTTTGTCTTGGTTCTTTCGGAGACTCTAGGTTCTCACGAAGTAATCAGCTGAACTACCGGCTCCTGACTTTTCGACCGACTGAGTTGATTAGAGGCACAAATGACGTCCACCGAACATTTAGATAAATTTTTCTTATATTTATATATTTGTTTCAGTAAGAAATGTTGCTTTCTTGTGTAAAACTATCTTTTCTAATGTACGTACTTTTACGGGTTACTAAATTGATTAACCTAGAACTTGAAGTTAAAACTAGATTAGATGTTGGATGGAATTTTATGGTATCCTGTTGTTGAACTAATGTTGAATCCAATGGCAGGTAAAACTTGTGTACTATACCTGTTTCCAGTATCTTAATAGTTTTCATGTTAAATAGTAACTCAGGATGTCTGCTGTTATATTTAGTTGCCTAACATTTAAAGTCAATAGATAGTAAATGTAGCAGAAACAATGGATTATACATTAAAACTGGAATGTAAACTTAAACCCTAACTTAGACGATAAATAAAATGTCTGATTTAGCTTGAATTTATATTATGTTATGCTTTGAGTATTGTATCCTTCACATAACTGATTATTCACTGATGCACGATCCCGGAAATAAAAGGTAATACACAACGCAATACTTCTTTAATTTACGATCACAAAGAGATGCTTACTTGCTAGTTAAATAACTTTGAACTTAGTAATTTTTAATTGTTACGGTCTCACCAAATGACATTGTGGGATAGAAAGTCTCACAACAAAATAGAATCAATGTGTAAAACGAACACATATTACTGTACGTGTATTCTTTTCTGCATTGTTTCATTAAGGGACTTAAAACATCATTGTATCACACCTTTTGACAAGTCAAGTCTTCTAGTGAACTCGGTGCGCACTCCACTCTGGGCAGCAGCAAAAAGATTCAGCAAAAGGGATTTTTTTCCAATACCCTCGTCAAAATTCGCCTCTCAATTTATTAAGACAGTAATTTAATATCAGCCAACAATTGCATAAATGTATTATAACAGCAAACGACAAAAAAGAAAGAACGAATAATTATCCTAATAATTAATTACTGGAACTAATTCTGAAACAAAATATCTCCTGAAAATTATAAGGAAAATAATAGAGTACTTTCTTATTTTCTTTTTAAACACTGTTTTACGCAATCTCTTTAAATGAGTCGAAGGTCTTCTGTCGGACTCATTAGTAGAATTCATCGCCCGAAGCACTTAAAGGTAAAAATTACCACGGATCTCATTTGTAAAAAAGTATGGGACGCCTTGATTCTTCTCATAAAGTGCTTTCGGTAAACATTGACATTGTAATTAGTAAAGAAGGTGCACTTCGACTCAAATCATCGATGAAGGAAATGGTGCAGTCTTGTTATCCACCTTCTTCTACAGAGTGAACGATTGGTTGAAGTTGAAGTAGATGGAGAAATTTCACTTCTTTTGCCTCATTTTTATCCTGAAGCTCATTAGACTATTCGAAAGTGCCTCTTCTCTTATAAGGGAAGAGAATGAAGCCTTAGTATATGGTAAAATAACCTAAATTCCACAAATAAAGTATTAAAAATTGCAATATTATAAATTCGTCCTTCAGATGAATACCTGATATTTGCTTTTTTTATTTCAAGAGAAACAATTTATTCTGCTTAAAAAGAAATTCTAATTAATTAGACTATGATCATCAATCTTAAATTTATTCCATCTCACTGTTTAACATAAAATTTGCACGTGGAGTATTTTCAAGTGTTTGTACTCTTTACTGTGAAAAAATAAAGACGAGAGTTTCTAATTTTCATATTTAAAAGAAGAATCTAGGTAACAAATATTTTGTTGGAAATTAAGGCTTTGAGTAATAATCTTAAAGCTTTAACGTATTTCTTTAGCATAAGAAACTGATATTTACTTGTATAATAGATAATCACCGAAAATAAACATGATATCTTAAACTGTTTTGAATTCATTAGGTACGTAAATATCTGCAGGCAATAAGTACTATTATATAAAATGAAAAAGAAATTTATTTTTAAAAATTTTATACATGAATTACACAAACAGCCTCATGCTGCGTGTGCATCATCTGCCTGCTTGCCCTGCGGATACACAACAAAGCGAAAGTAGGAAAGAAGACTGCATTGTGCATATTATATCCGCAATGCAGAATCAAAAAATGAAATGCAGGATCAAGAAATTATTATTATAAGCAGAAAGTACGTGATATAGAAATTTTTCATCATTGGAAAATTTTATGTAAGTCAGACAAAGGAATTGAATAAGAGATTTTGATTTATCCTACCGATAAAGAATGTATGCGTATGAAATTTAAATATAACAGACATTAACTTCCTGACGAGTTTTTCCTTTCTCGCTGCATTTTAGAGCTTAAGCATGATAGTCCTTTGATTAAATAGTGATTCATTCTTTCCGTAGCAATATGAGGATATTTGCAGCTGTAGAGTAAAAGTCTTTGCTATGAATTAATAAGTGAATATAATATTTAATTATGCTAATTAAGTAACCTTATTAATAAAATCCTTTCCAAAAACTCTCCCCTTCATAGCTGACGTCCCAAAATACCTGCAAGAATTCAAATAGTTTTGTGAGTCCTTACGATTCGAGCAAGCGGATGTCCTACTTACTTTAGGTTGTTGGTAACTACTGTAACGATTCACCAATTTCCTGCGTTACAATATTTTTTTTTCTTTTTTCCCTTAAGGGAAAAAGTATTGTGATGGTTTAAACTAAGCATTTTATTTTTAGGGAAAATATATCTATATATGATTCTGGTAAAGTAAAATTTATAATTGATCTTTTCTATTTATAGGTATTTTTCTATAGTAAATTCTGTATGGGAAAAAGTATAATTTATCTTCTAAAACACAATCTAGACCCTAAATTATTTCTAAAAACATTTAATATTTATTCAGCATAGAGTCGAATTTGAAGGTAATTCATATTACAAAAATTATGAGGCATGTGTGGCATTTGTTTTTAAAAGAAAATCCATAAAAAGAATAAAGAAATGAGTGAACTACGATAAGAAAAAACCACAGGAAAAAATTGTCTTTCTCATTTAAGTAACCGAGAGTTTTTTAAAACTTTTCTAGTCGTTGAAAAAATTCCAGAAACTGAGAGGAGATTATACATGTCTAATAAATACATTTCTACTGTATTTTATTTGAAAAAAATATTCTAAATTCACTTCCCTAAACAGAAAAAAAAATGTGTTAAAGTTCTTCCTTTTGTTTTCAGTCAGCAGTTCTCCCCCTTCCCCACTAAGTAAGAGTAAATTACTGTCTTATCAAAGTGAAATAACAATAAAGTCTAGAGGAATTTTCTGAAGAAGTCATCAATATAATATGGAATCTCAAGTGAGGATGGGTTTAGGGTGGCTGTGCCACATGATCCAATTACTCAACCTTCCCCATTGCTTCGAGTCCCGGGTCAATGTTTGTCTTCCAGAAGGGGAAGCCGGCTGTCCCAGTGTTGATAAGGGAAGATCTGTACTAGTTGTGGACTGAGGTCTAACAATATTGTGCTTGTGATTTGATTTGAATGACGTAGCTTTAGATTTGCTTTTTCTTCATTATTGCTGGATATTTTTTTCTCTGCTTCTTTCCTACACTACTCCCTTGTTCCCTTCTCTTTTAAGATTCTCCTTGAATGCCAGGGTCAGATACGACGCCATGTTTGGTTTTAGTTTCTAGTATTAGACATCTTTATTGGATTTCTATGTGAAGATTTCAGTGATCTTAGCAAACGAAATATTGATCAATATCTCTCTGTTTAATTAACATATTCTCAAATTTTGGCTCAGACCATTTATTGCTTACCCTTTAAAAATAAATAATAAATTGCAATAGCTGCAAAAATATAGCTCAAATGATGGATTCCTTTTATATTTAGTTCTAAAAGTCATACTTTGTATTACATCAACATATATTTAAACTCATTTTCAGTTTGTTTTAAATATATTAAATTTGCTGTTAGGTTTTTGTTAAAAGAAATTTGATACTTTAATAGTTAATAATGAGAAGAATAGTTAACTGAAAGAAACAGTGATCTAGATAAATGTCCCGCTGTTTCTTTCGAGTAACTATTAATCTGCTCTAGTATTTCATATTTTTGTTAGCTAATAAAACTATGAAATAAGTAAACAAGATATATTTCATCTTCAAATTGCGGTAAATCTGGCTAAAGTTGAAAGCAATATATCTTTAGTAACATCTGTCAAGAAACCTCTTTACTAACAATCCTGAAACTGTTCAGAATTTAGTACGATTGAATAAAGAACTAAATTGCTATATAATTCATTGAAAGTCCAAATATTTATTGAAATAAGACTTTATTTTTGATGTTTAAAATATTTTATTTCTGATGGATTAAATTAGTGCAAAAGGAAATCAAATGCTTCAAATCCACTCATTTGTATGTTATTAAAACCAATTCGTTTACTCCGGCTGCAAGAAATAATTCCGGAAAAGAATAAAAAGAAAGATATTTTGTGACTTTATGAAGGATAAATTTATATCTTTACAAAACTAGAATTTCTACTTAGACAGGAGATAAGCTTCTTTCCGAGATACTGCTTTTTGGCTTATTTTATACGTTTCTGAAATATTACGTATTTTAAATGATGTTTATCATTATCTTTAATAAACATCATTTAATACATTTGCTGCTTCGTCTTTCCTTCGACTTTTCTTAGTCTTTCCTTTAGTCTTTTGCAATGAACTTCATATTCATATCTTCACAGATTCTCAGACTTCTAAACCTAAGTGAAAATCCTATTAATAACATTTTTATGCAGATACGCGTTGAATTTTTATAGGTTGCTATGCGTCAAGTTTAAGTTATGATTTCAGCTGTTATAGTTGTAGAGTTTAGTTTGCTTGGCAGTGAATCAAAATGTACGAACTCTTGGTAAACATTAAGCGAGTTATCGATAAGTCTAATGTAATAATTGAAACTTAGGAAGAGTGTAAATGACCCTTTATTAAAAATAAATAAAAACAGGAGGCACAGCCTGGGCTTACAACTCATCCAACAGTTTGAAGCAAGATAACTTAAGTTAACCATAAATCAAATGGAAAATTTAAATTCAAATAAACAAGTAGCTGAAGACTACGCAATCAGTTTAACACGAAGTTGGTTCAAATATTAACCGGCGTGGAATACAATTATAATGCAAGGCCGAAGACAAGAACTTTTATCTAAAATAGTAGTTTATTAACGCGGCCAAGACAGACAGAATACACCCTATCTTACAATCTAAAAACCTCACCTTAAATAAATGCGAACTAATTCGCACTCCGGCTGGAAACGGAAAGGAAGAAGCCAGAATACAGATTAAAAACATAAAAGAATTGGTTAATTCAGATAAACTAACCTCAAATAATTATGAAATCTAATAATAAGATACGGAAGAAAAGCTTTATATTATTACGAATTTTGTGCATATATAAATAATCGGTGAAAGATTATATGTTAAATTGCTGTATTTTTTGGATAAAATAACATGGAAATTTAAAGGGAGGGTGCTCTGCCCGAAAAATAAAGAAAACAGTAGCAAGTCTATTTAACACTCAGGAAATGGCTTTCTTTCTAAATCAGCGAAATATTGCCAAGCTGGCAATGATTTGGGCAACTAATTTTTGTCGCCAAATTTGGCGAGAAATCACCAAAAGACACCAAACATGGCAATCATTTGACATTTTGGTCCAGTCTCTGTATCACAGTAATATGTATTGTTACTGAATAACTGTAATTGATTTCATATGCAACTATAACCGTATGCGGCCCTCATATACCTTCCAGTAATTTCTAGAAATACTAGACATTTCTCGGTAGCAGGAAGAAAACTATATAAGGCGAGAGAGAGCATCTGCTGTCAATTGTGATTTCGGAGTATTGAGATATCTCCTTCGCTCTTTACATACGCTTTGCAGTGCGTTCTGTTTAATGTTCTTAATAATTTGAAGTGTGACTTCTGATTGTACTCCCTGACACTCTGAAGAGTTGTACAATTTTTTATGTGGAAAGTTCCAGAATTCTGAAGTGTTACTTTTGATAAAATAAATTTTATCAATCTATCATCTGACCTGTGTGCATCCAATCCTTTTATGAATCCGTGTGCACACAAATCAAAATTCATGGGATTTTTAAACAGTTACAAAGAGTTTAAGTTGCTGATCTAAGTCAATCAAACGGTTATTAAATTTAAAGAGAGGAGAAAATAAGATTTTATTACTGCAGTCTTTTATATATTGGTTTCAACAGCCCCGGTCAGGTGACCTGAACAGTATAGACAAACGCCTCTGTTTCCGAAGGACGAGAAAGACGCTTTGGGTGTTTGCATAATTTTTCCCCGTGTGTAACTGAAGCGCCAGCGAATTTCTCTTAATAGTTCTCTTAGATATTCTTCTTCTCAAACCAGACGTTCTCGAACATGCTTTGGTGAAATAAAGTATTAATGTACCACATATTTGAGTATTACCTCTATTTAAAAGAGATTAGAGGTGATATGATATTTTGGAAAATTTTGTATGCAGTAAAATACACTGCTGGCCATTAAAATTGCAACACAATGAAAGAAAGCAAACATAAAAAAGGTGTTTATTGTACGTAAACAGTATGCCATGAAGACAAAATGATTAAATTTGCAAGTAATTTGGGAGTTTACAGGAATGCGAAATTAGTAGAAACCGCTGCCACCCCTGGCAGCTAAAATGACCCTTACCCGGTTAGGCACGGAATCGAACTCAGATTGGATGACATAAACGGGCAGCTCATTCCCTACTGCTTTAAGTCTATGCCACACTTCATCAAATGTATTAGTTGGAGAAGGGTGCCGGGTCAGTATCTCAGCAACCCATGACCAGATGTTTCCCATTTTTGACAGATCTGGAGACCGGGCAGGCCAGAGCAGCAATAGAATGCCCTGTGTATCGAGAAAGGGCAGAACACGACGTGTAACATGTGGTCTTACTTTATTTTGTTGGAAGATGGCGTTTGGCAGGCTTCGAAGATAGGGCATAACCACTGGACGTAAGATGACAGAAATGTACCGATCTGCGTTCAAATTACCGTCGATCTGAATTAGAGATGTGCTTGTCCAATGGCTTGTCCAACATTGGCTTGTTACCCAATGGCTTTCCAAACAATCAGACCAGGTGCAAGGCCCCTATGATGATATCGAATGCAAGTAGGCGAAGTGAGGTCTTTGCGGAGCCTCCAGACACGTATACGGCCATCAGAACACTGCACGCAGAACCAGGACTCGTCTGAAAAGACAACATTGTGCCACTCTTGTGTCCAACCTTGTTGTTCGGAGCACCAGTGTCGCCGTCTCTCTCTACTCTGCATTGTAAACGAAAGTCGAAATAATGGTCGCCCGTGCTATGTGCTGCAAACGTCGACGCACCGTACGAGCGGATACTGGGCGGGCTGAAAGCATGGCCATTTCCCATTTCCATTGATTTTCATAATGGTCCATGATGTGGTTGTACGGTTTCACACGTCCATCTTCGGGCGTTGATGTCCTGCATGCCGTTCAGTGTGACCCTCAGCAACCCATGATTCCATATTCGCATGACAGTGGTTGGATGTCGAACAATACGACGGGCGATATCCCGGAACAGTAATCCACACTCTCAACAGGCAACGATCCTGCCTCTATCGAATTCCGACACTTGCTAGTAAGCATTTCTCCTTATTATTCAAGGCATAACACGATATTCTGAGCATACTCCGGCCTTACAAAACGCTTTCCGAATGAGAAATCCGCTGCACAACTTTTCCTTTATACAGTGCTTCAAATATCGTTTCTCCCTCTTGCGTCGTCTAAATGCGCTGAAATATTAATAATTTGCATATCCCAAACTCTTCTTCCTTTCATGTGATTTTGGCATTCGTCAGATCATTCCCTCCTGGTACTACAATTTTAATGGGCAGCAGCGTATTAAAATGGTATCGCAGGAAATTAAAACAAAAAACATTAAAAGGATGATTATTTTAACTTGGTTAATCTTAGCAAACGCGCTCTTTATGTGGATTAAAACATTTGTACAGAGCGAATTTTATTTACATTTCCAAGTTAAAAATTGGATTACTAAAACCTAATCAAAGCTTACTCTCTTTAAATTTTTGGGTAATTCTTCAAAGCAGCACAGATTATTAGTTTCCCTCATAAGCGCTCTTGTTTCTAATTTTTTTTAATTTAAAATTAACATTTTGAATACAGATTCAGAAAATTCGTCTTTTTCGAAGAAGGAAATCATACATTTTATCTCTGAGAACCGAAATCTATCTCCCTCTAACCGTGGACTAAATTTTTCTTTGCATAAACCGTTTAACATATTGTAAACTTTTTAACATATTGTAACTGATTAAACGTTTTAATCAGGTACCTGAACGATACAAGATACTATGAGCAACAGAGAAAATGCGACATGATAAAGGAAAGGCCACAATGTTATACGAATTGCATCGTATGTATAGCTAAGGCATACAAATGATCAAAATTTTACAAACTGTACCCAATCAGCGCTATGTTGACGGTGCTGTTAGTATCGATATTTAATAGAGGTTAAATGCTATAACAACATCACTAAATGCATTTTGATGCCACAGAAGACCTCAGAAATCAGATTAAATCTCATAATTTGTGTGCTGAATCATCGACATGCCACATATCATCAACTATCGCAAACAGAGAGGGACAGAATCCTTGAAATCAGAGATATTTGTTTACCTCTCTAGCAGATATCCATATGTTTAAGTCCAAACGTCATCTCTGTTCAACTTTGGGTATCCCTGTAGTTGAGCGAATAATGACGATCTCAGATGACATAAAACGGTGGCCAGAAGCGAAATTTGACCGAAAAGGATCGTCGCATTAGGAAAATGTTGCGGGACAATCCTTACTCTGCAGTAAAGGGACATGAACGTGTATGATATTGAGCATTCACCTACACGATCAGCAAGAGGTATTCCATTCATCTGAAGCCACTGCTCTCATAGTTTATCGCTGTGTACAGGCATCAACGAAGGCTAAAATAAAGCGCTAGTCTCTTCAGTGATGAACCATGGAAGTAGTTATAGTCAGAAATTAGCCCGGAATAAGCCTTCATGAAAGAAACTCATACTTTCCCTGCCTCTAGAATAAAGGTGTTTGATTACGTAATAGAGACGATCTGAAAATTTTGCTTTCATTTCTTGAACTTCTGCACATGAAAAACATGCCTAACTATCCTTTGAATTTCAACTTCTAAGGTCTGTAATTGTTGGTGTAACACATTCAGTACAGATGATATGTATGCATTAAAACACTGAACACACAGCTAAGACATTTTGAAATCGTAACCGTACCTAGCACAGTTTTAGAAATAAATCAAATCAAAACAGCTATGAAACTTTTATTTAATGAGTAAGAGATTTCTACTTAACTTAAGCAGAACAAAAATGAATCAATAAACCTCAGACAAATTTAAAATTGAAATGCTGAAAAACGACTTACATACACTAATTCATCAGACTTAATTATCATCATTCTTACATATTAGATAATTGCAACAGTATTTTCCAAAGATGGGAGGTAGAATGGTAGAAAGAAAACTAAGTGACTGAAACTCTAGCTCAGCTACAGGGTACAGGTACAGGATAAATCCTGTATTTCCAATATATAGCTAGGCGCACGTTCGATTGACGCCACCCATTTTCATTATGCAAGGAAAAGATATGTTGAATTGTTCTAACATACAGCAATATATCTTAATTTTTGCTTTGAATTTTAAAATAACTTTTTTACTTAAAAATGAACTTATTCTTTAGTTTTCTGCAATCTCGACTGAGCAGAATAGTTAAGTTGTGCACAGTTGTTAGAAGTAGTTTGTTATTAGATATGATGGAGCTTTCTAATCCCCTGTTATAACGAGGATTTAATAAAATATGATTACATCATCTTTCTTCAAGATATTTTACGACCACAGTTTTCAAATGATTCTGCAAAATGTGTTAATAACTCGTTTCTTCATAATGTGGCTTTAATACAATGGCCCCATTCGCTCCTCCTGTGAAACTCGATTTTACCCGTTTGGAGGTTTTCTCTCGAGATTACGTGACAACATCTTTAGCCCTATCTTTGTGATATGGCGACTTTGGAGGCAATTTGCCTGGCGACAGAGTTTGACAGCTGGGAGTCTGGTTTGTAGCTGGGATTCAGCAATATTGAATATTACACAGTTTCAGTTTATTCTATCATGGACATATCAGAGGACATATTTATAGACAAATTAGAGATCATGGGGCAATTGGTGACAAATCAAAGTTTTTCATTCCAAATGAAAGAGAATCTGCAATAATATCTGCAGTATTTCTAACCGTTTTGTACCTAGTGCTCTATACGGGTGACGTGTGCTTTGATCTACAAATGAGAGGGATTCTGCAACAATATCCGTAGTATTTCTCCCATTTTGTACCTAGTGCTCTGTACGGGGTACGTGTGCTTTTATCTAAGTGCATATAAATTTGGGTATTAAATATTTGTACACCGTTGCTTTCTCAAACGCAAGTTCAAAATACTAGCGTTTCTGATGATCGAAATCAGCCTCTTGAATAATGCACGAATGAGAAAGCAATCAGAATGTATGAAAGGAAAGATATCCCAAATAAGTTTGAATGACAATGCAAAAATTCTGACGAGAAAGAGCGGATTGAGAAAGGGAGTGTAAGGAATGGCAATCGGTTTGCTGAAAATCATTTGAGTATGAGAGATACTCTTGTTTTCACATTGTTGAATAAATCAGTTTTTAGCTGACTACCGAATCTCATATTTAGAGAAAGTGGCAGCACTGCTGCTGATTGGAATTTCTTCTATAGAGAAATGTGTACTCTGAATTTTGTGAAAATTATACGCTTATGATTAGTGATTGAAATTTTTGGTTGTTGATCTTGATGTAAGGTATTGACATTAAAGAGAGTACGCTTGGGAAGCTAAATTATTAGAGAGGCAATAGTGTGTGTGCTTGTTGCGGTTAAAAGAGGGTAAAATAAGACATTCTTTAAGGTTGTACCAGACAGAAGCAAAGACTGCATTTCAAGTTTCATTATACTGCGCATTCCATCAGGTACTACAATAATATGTCGGAATTTGTAAGTATGTTGGGAGGATAAAGGTTTAGAGCATCTTGCTGTTAACCATAAATATAATTTCAAGGATACCAAGACGTAGACACCAAAGTATACGGTTGAAAGCAAATGGAGTGAAATTAAAAGTGCCATTCCAAGGCATCACGATCAAATATCAGATTTTATTCAGCGGAGCAATATGACGGACAGAGAAAAAAATCATTCACATTTATCGAATCTACCATAAAAGAGTTGTCGGGTATTTTAATGTTAATTAACCAACTATTATGATTTAAACCTTAACCATAATTTCCCCTTTCCATAGTTCTCACCAGAATGCAAATTAGATTGATAGAGTATTTAAGGTGAGAATTTTGAATACTTTAGATATAGAGCTTTCGGCAGTATAGCCTGCAGTTTATGTTTCGTCACCCAGCTCTGCCAGTGAATATTCCGGCTTAAGTTACCAGTTAACTATCTGGCGCTAAACCCCGCCATTAAAAGGTTGAGCCAGCTTAAGTAGACCACTTTGCGTTCAGAAATATCTCGGTCATCACATATGGTACTACAGATGTGGTCCCCTAGCTTCTGCATGTACCTGTGGACCACTTTGAGTAGTCTTCGACTTCAATACCTTTAATTTTATATTTTAGGTTGTTATTTTGAATACACGCAAGTGGTGGTGTTTATTTGTACACACATGTTGTATTTTCTATTCAATTGAATATTTGTCAAAGCAAGTACCTACTCTGGCGGGATACTGTTCTGTTCATTTAAATAAATTAATATGAAGATTATTTGCAGCCCTCTTAAGATTTTGTCGTAATATTTCAGGCGAAAAGTTAACTCGCTTCTCAATGTAATAGGATCTTGAACCTTGAGTAATTTCTACACAAAACAAACCAAAGCGTGAACAAAACAAAGCGTGAAACATAAGTTGCAAAAATAACGAAAGTATTCACCTCGTTTGTTCTTCGTTACATCTCATTCAGTGTAGGATGACTGCTGCATATCCAATTCCTTTATGTAATCAATATAATCCCAAAATGGATCTTTCTCTTCTCGATCTCGGTTCCGGCGACAATCCTTACGCTTGACCAATTGCATATCTTTCTTACAAAGTCATCGTTCATACTGAGAAATAATTAAACCCTCTTTTATACACAAATCAATTATAATTCTCTTACCCTTTCGCTCTAAATTATGAAAGAAAAAATGAATATTTATCTTGCCTAACAGATTTTTTTTACGAAAATGACGAAACAGCAATTAATTAGAAACAGCCAGCTAATGAATATCAAAGGTCAATTAACGGCAGTTAGAATTCCAATAATTCAAGATACGTTGAAAATTCAAAATACATGGTTTGCAGAACGTGATATGCATACTTCAAATCACGTAGTCCTGCATCACTAAACTAAGAAGTTCCAACCAAATTAAACTTCAGAAAAACATTGGCGCATATCAAGAAAATAGTTAAATACTTTCCCTAACACTGGAAAAACAGACTCGATTCTGGTTTACCAGAACATCGGTACCAGAGTCAATAATTGGCGCCAGTCTAAGGGGTACCCTTTTCTACACTAAAGCCAATCGATGTATTTAAAGCTACCCGGGTGAGAGCATTTCCTGTGGTTAAAAGAAGATGAAATTAGAATCAGAACTATATGGTAAATGGGAATGCAAATGAATTAACTGATTTCATTTTGAGAAAAGTCTAGGTAGTGAAATTATTACATTGGAGGAAACCTGATGCATAAGTTATAGATGCCATATTGCCCAGACTGTTGCATCATATGCAAGAGTTCACCGAATCCAGAAATTATTTCAATTAACTGTGAAATTTTAAACTTGGCGTATTTCAGGGAACATGCATGGGGAGAGTATGCGGAAAGACCTAGCCGGAGTTTTCGAAAGCATCAAGCTGAAAGAGGTGATCAAAATATGTGACAGAAAGACATGACCAAAGGAGAAAAATTTTGGTGACCGGCAGAATTTTCATCCACTAATGACGATGGCAAAGAAAGCGGGTATTAATAAGCAGAAACCTTTAAATTAGTTAGGGTACTTTGAGTCAACAAGATTAGTTCTCCGAGAATAAAGAAAAATTCTCAGGTTCAATTAAATATGCTTTTGGTCGCAAATGTGAACTTTGATGTTAGAGAAATGAGGGAAAAATAACGGAAGGAAAACGTTATGAATGTGTAGCATGAGTGACTTTGAATGTGTAAGCTAAAAGTGAGCAATGTTAGGTGACTTTTAATTCACCTTTAAAAGTTAAAGGCAAGAAGCATTTTAAGGTTGTGTTTCTTGAAAACGGCGGTTGTGCGAACTGATTTTCAGTATGAGTCAGTACAGTTTGACCAGAACAGGTTGAAAGAAAAAGAGGCAGAACTGACGGTTTTGAAGTTGGAGGAACTGCCTCAGGAAGTTGGAAAAATTGGTAAGAAATTTTTCAGACTTATTTTGTGAGACCTCAGTTTTAACGCAAGTGACAAGTCATGAGACAGAAACGGGAAACAAAGCCCAATGTAGAGAGAAACCCTTCCGTTAAGATAAGATTAAAGAGGAGACAATTTAAAGGCATATTTCAGAAATGCTATGAAAAGAATAATAATCCTCAAGAGTAGTCCCTAATCTAACTCTATAGTATTATGGAAAAAGTAAAATAATTTACCTGCCGCCGATTTTAAGAAGTAGCTATTTGCTACCGACTACATAAAATTAAACCATTATACCGAAACATCAAGTTTACTCTTTACTTCCCAGTTTCCTCCTGAAGAAATAATAAGGAAAATTAAATCTACAAAATATATAACCCCACTAGAGCTCACGTCTGGATATTCCCAGATATTCGAAACCCGCGGACGAACCAAAAACGGCATTCATTACCAAATCAGGGGTACATGTGTTTCTCAAAATGCCGTTCGGTATTTGAGGAAACACTCTACATTTCAAAGGGCAATGGAAATAATCTTAAGGTCCTCCTTTAAGCTTTATAAATCAACATTAATATACTTAATGTATACTGGTAGTCACGAATAACACAATTGATAAGCACATTCAAGATATGCATGGAGTTTTTACACTTGTAAAAGAAGCAGGTTAAAACCGCAATGCAGCAAAGTTTAAATCTATGGGCGGAAGTCTACTGTACCTTAGTTATAAAACATCACAACGGGGAATAGAAACCGAAGATTCAAAAATTTCAGCGATTAGAAATTACCTTCTACCTAACATGGCAATGAAATCGGCATAATTTTGGACTTGTGTTCCTATTACAGAACGTTCATTAAAAACTTTGCTCAAATAGCAGAGCCCTTATTAAACTTAAGAAAAACTAAATTCATTTGGTCAGCTTTTGGGAAAGGCTTTGAAATACGGTTTTGAAACACGGCTTTAGAAAAACTTACAGCAGCATTAATTTAAGCCCATAAGCTGAAATGTCTTGAACCGGAGGACAAGGTAGAAATCGCCACAGATACATTTGATTTTGCGGTAGGAAACGTAGGCATGCAAGACTGACAACCGGTAGCGTATTTTAGCAAATAAAATAAACCAAACTTAAAAAAATTACACCGTTAAAGTGAGACAAAGGCCTGTGAGTTCTATTGGCTGTTCAAAAATTTGGAGTTTATTTTGGCATGGAAAATATTACTGTACATACAGACCATGTGTACTCTGGGAAACGTTTGCCATCCAATTTCATAAAATGCAAGTAGCTTCTTAAATTAATATAATTAAAGGTATAAACATACCGATGGGAAAGAAAATGTTGTGATGTATACACTATCAAGAATTAAAATAGGTGACAAGGGGAAAGAAATAAAATATATTATGTAGAATTCAAAAGTTTTGGTCTCGCCGAAAACAATTATCTTAGAACTAAAAGAGGATCGACAATTTAAAAACATTTATGTCGATTTGAAGGATCGCAATCACTTTGAGCATAATGGCATGACGGAAATTAGGAAAAGGGCAGCCAACTATAAAATCATTGAAACCCTTCTGTTTTATTTTAAGAAAACAATATCAAAAATGAGTAACGACCAAGGACCCGAGCGAGTTTAAGTATTTTACATGAACTGCATGATGTGCAGTCATAAGGTCATTTCGGAATAAGAAAAACAGTACAAGAAGTAAGAGAAACTGGTTATTTAAATCCTCAGCTGTAAAGATTTGTAACTGAGTATGTTAGGCCCAGTAGCACTTGCCAATTAGTTAAAGACATTAATTATAGCCTGGCCAAGTGCCTAAATAGCACAAAAATTATATTTCCTAAAGGAATTGTGGGAATTGATCTGTTAGGTTTATACACTAGTAGTGAAAAAAATAAATTAGCTTTTTGCTTGGGATTATTGATCATTTCTCAAAGAGGGTAAGAATAGTTTCCCACTGAAGGACGTCTGCGAAAATTGCGGCAACTTCGTTTTTAAATAAATTTTTATTAAAATTCGGGAGCCACAGTAAAATAATTTCACACAATGAATAGGAGTTCTTAGTCGAATTTTTGAGAATATCTGCACGCTCTTCACATAAAGCATTTTAAAGTGGTTCTTTACCGACCGCATTCAGACATTGCAGAGCTGGTAAACAGAATTATATTTAAAATTATTCGCAATTACACAAAAAATTGCCACAAACATTAGGATACCTATAATTGAGCTTACTTATGGAGTAGGATCTTCTAAACACGGTACTAGTTGTGAGACTGTAGCGTCATTAGGAGTTTTTGAATCAGAAGACGTGAAAAATGAGCAATGCCCTCGCCGGGACTCGAACCACGGACCTCTCGAATACACGCCGAGTGCGCTAACCGTTACACCACGAAGGCATGCTGCAGGGAGGGAGAAAATAACCTTATATACTCTTCCTTTTAAAGAGCGACTGGGGATTAGGAATCCAATCGCCAAATCCTGGTGGTGAAGAATCATCATCTAGCACTTTTTAGTCCAGACTCCACTGTAGAGTCATTAGGTTTTTTGAAGCGGGGGAAGTGAAAAATATGCAATGTCTTCGCCAGGACTCCACCCTGGACCTTTCGAATGGGTACCGCGTGTGCTAACCGTTACAACATTAAGACATGCTGGGAGAAGGGAGAAAATACCTTATAAAACATCTGCTAAATAGTAATTTCTTGGAAGAGACGCCATTTGATAAAGCTTTTGTTGGAAACATGTCGGAAGAATTTTAGATGGCAGATATTCAAAAAAAATGGCTGATCAGGCAACGTACAGTTCAGACAGGACCCACGAAAAGTAAAAATTGTACTATGATAAGGAAAGGAGTGAGGTTGATTTTGAGGTGAAAGATAAGGTTTTAAAAATTCAGTTTTTTTTTTTTTGTGCACCAAAAGAAAAGTAGGAAAACTTTCTAATAAAACTGAAGTTCGGTTTTTAATCGAGTAAATTAGGCAAAAGGCGTTTAAAAGGAAATAATGATGAATCTGTAAAAGCGAACGTCGACCAGTTGCGAACTATGGGACACTGTGCAAACTGGGTTTTACCCATAAATATTGTTATAAACTCCGAATATTACAGAGACTACTGGTGATCGAGTACTTAAGAACACTAAACTCAGGGAGTTCAACCCGATTTCGATTCTAGGCGAGCGGATTGACTACAAGTGTATTTTTCGCCTGTGTTACATGAATACGAGCCAGGTGCCCTTCGAAAATCTCCCATGATTGCATTCTTCCCTTTAGGGAGACAATCTCGAGTGTTTTACCGTATTCAAATAACCCCTCTTACAGGATTTTAATTACTTTATATGTGGATATATCGTTTTGTCCTTGAAAAGTGATAAATGCAGACAAAAATATAAATATGCATGTAATATATATAGAGATAGATAGATAGATATCGATATAGAATATTATATATATATATATATAGTTATGTATACATTGCTGCATTTTTCCACAGAATTCTTTCAATTTATTTTTAGATTTATTTAAAAGTCATACATTACTTTATCCTGGATTAAATAGATTTCTGTACATATTTACACTGCTAGTTGATCAAAAACATCGATCGCGATTTCATCTAACAGACATCTTAAACCATTTTGTAACGTATATCTTTTCTTTATTTCAAAGGTAAGGCATTTGAGTTTAGCTGAAAAGCAGAACGGAAAATTCTAGTACTTAAGCTATAAAATGTAATTAAGCTGAGACGCAAACAGAATAAAAAAATGGTGTAAAACTAAGTGGGCTGGAGTCGTAAAATATTCGGTCGAAAAACGCGTGGGCTAGCACGCGTGGTTTGGTAGCCAAATTTGTGCTCCGAAATCTCCATTTTGCGACATATCGTAGATTCATCCAATATTTAGTTTAAAAAGTGTTAAAATGTTATCCATTATTTAAAAAAAGGAAAAAGAAAAGAAGCAGGAATAGTAATCATTAACTTCAGACTTTCTTGTGCATTTCGATATGCGGCATGCATTAACTGGGAGTATGCAGAAATGCTTTCAGTGCCCTTCAGAATTCACCTTAACTAATAACTGCAATAAAAACACTTCGGTAACTAAATATTTCTCTGCAATTTTTTACCCAAAGGGGGGCAAAGCCACTCATATTCCCTCAAGAGGGAAACGCATGGTCTTGAACACAGCGATGTCATCCACACTCTGCACACTTACAGGAGATCTTAAGAGTGAAACTTCTGCAAAAGTCTGTTTTGAGTCTCTGAGAAATAAGCTTGAAACCTGAGTCTAAAATTTTATCTAACCTATAGATTAGATTAGTTGGCCTCCTTGCGAAGATCTTCTATGGCTTTGTGGTAAAATGCGAGACAGCGACATAAAAATGCATTTCGGCACATAAAAAAAGTAATTCATTTCTATATATTAATTAATCCTTCTCTTATTTTTAATAAAACTTTCTCAGTAAAAATATTTTAAAGGAAAACACAAGAAATAAATGATACTTTCGATGGTATAACAGATGAAATAAAACATGGAAATTAAATTTTTACGTTTGTTTTCTTCATTCAGGATTTGTACTGAATACTTTTATAGTGAAGTCAAAGTTTTCATTGAAAAAATAAAAAAAAAATTGAGTGCTCTAATCATTTCTAAAAGGAGAATATGTCACAAGAATATTGCATCAAAAATTAAGTTTTAATGTTGTTCTTTATTCACAAATTCAGATACACGTAAATACGCATTAAATTTAGCAAAGAATATCGCAGGATTAGGAACAGCATTAAAAAAGCTGATGTGTAGAGCACACGACTTCCTTGTAAGGAATATTAAATTATACGCAATTTTCCTACATTTCATTTAAACTTATTTCCTATAATTTCATTAGAGATATATTTCTCATTCAATTAATTCAGTTCTCACTTCGCGGCAAGGCAAAAATACATAAACCCTCATAATATTTTCATTAAAAATTGAAAGATATAGAAAAACATAAAACATCAAATACAGTTAAAACAATTTTTAGAAAAAGTAAAAGTAAAATTACAGTTTCAAGCAAAAACAAGTAATTCGGCCACAAGGCAAGAAGACAGATTTTTCAGTACACAAAACTAAAAGTTTCCTTTTGGTCCCACTCTGCACAAAGACACTGACGGTGCAGAAAGAATTAATTCTCCATTCTGCTATGTTTCAAATGGCTGCTATGGTAAAAATATTAGGTTTAGCAGCACTTAAACAACTTTTAAATTGTTGATAAATCTACAACTATCGCGTGAAGATTAACTAAAGACATAAAAACTTTAACCGGAAGATAAGAACAACACAATTAAACCATTTTTGAACCAAAAAATGCCCAATTTACCAACATATAAGAAAATAAGAAAACTGAGCTCACTCAGCTGAGTAACGAAGTAGATATATATATAATTTTGGTGCTGCCGATTGCAACTAAAAAGGGAGGCGCACAATTATATGTTATAACAGTCCTATATACAACATTTTATCGTTTCGAGGCTACTCGTTTTTGAGTTATGCGAGATACATATATACGTACGTACAGACGCCACGTAAAAATCTCTTCTGAATCCATTTTGAATCAGTTTTATAATTCTTTTGGGGAAAAAGAGTCCTTTATTCTATCCTTGCGTACAGATGTCGCGCAAAAACATCGTTAAGTTGCATTCGCCAGCAGTCAAAATGGATACTTTCGTTGAAACATAGTATACGGAATTTTTGGAGATTACAACACTTCCTTTACTTCGTACAAGCAAGTAAAAAAATAACTTTCCTCTGTATTTTATAGCTGCGATGGGCTTCAAGAATCGCGCAGATCTCAAATACGTTAAATATTGCATAGAAATTTGGTTTCTGTTTCCTAATTCCTATGTGGGTTTCCTCATGTGTAATGTGAATACGAGCCAGTTTTCGTAAATGGTCCTTTACAAAGACGTTCGTCCCTTTAACAAGCTAATCACCGTATGCTTTGCCATAATCCAAATAACTCTAATTAATTTCTGAGCGATGCGTGCAAGTTCTTGCATTTGTTGTGTGTCTCTACAGCCGTGTCTTCTACAGCTGCATGGTGTTGGGAAGAAATCGGTGAGCTTAAAATAGTGTCCCCTCATTGTTAGTAAACCTGCAATTATTTCCTCGGTCAAAACCATAGGAGTAAATTTTCTAAGATATCACTGGATCTAACAAACATGCATATTTATTATTCCCGAATTTATGGATGTATACATTTGCTAAATTATTCATAGGAAAATGGGCATTTTATTGCCTCCTCAGAAGCGAGGAAACGTTTCATGAGATTTCCCTAGAAATTTTTATGATCTCTTAACCACAGCATACTTAAAATTTACCATATACTTTGTAGGGATTTATATTTATTTTAAATAACCAGTTAAATTTAATTTCAAGCTCTTTCCTATAAGCCTTCATTTGAATAAGTTGTCAGTGCCAGAATATTTAAACTTGGTAGCGCGCGTAAGGAATGCAAATTCTACCAGTGGGAGAAAAAGTTTAAATATCGAGTTCTAGAAGGGAGAGTTAGAGAATCTGGGAAAACTCTGTGCGTATTGGTAACATAAGCTTCGGCTTAGCATTTATTGCTGTTTAGACGTGCCTTAACAGCTATTATCTTGCTGCCACTAAACTCATCCACGCGCTGCAGGATACAGGATTGTAGCCCTGTAGTTTAATTCTACTACTTGTTAATATCTTCAATTTTTGAGTTTGATTCTACTGTTTCAGTTACTGCCCAAGGAGAGGCGTAGTATGTTAGCGTCGAGTTGACGCATTGTAAATAATTTAAAGAGTGTAATAAAGGGTAGTTTTAACCCTTCTTCTGCGCAGTCACTATTCTCCAGATTCCACGCAAAAGATAGACAGCAGAACTCTATATCTGGCGCCCGAACATCCTACTCGGATCCAATGACAAATAATTAGGACGGACAATCATCCTTACAAGATGCAGAAGTCGTATACCCGATAGTGACAAGCCCATTGGATGGATTTGACTTCTTAATACACACCATGAGAGCAGCAATTAAACCAGCAGTGGTGTTCGAAGGTAAAAACTCCGTCACTTCATTCCTGGAATCCCTTGAGACGCACTTTCAGTTGTATCCGGTAACCGAAAGACAAAGAGTAGCCATTGCCTCGAGTGCCCTCGGAGGACAGGCGGACTCTTGGTGGAAAGGAATCGGTAAATTCTTACTCGGGGAAGTCGGAAGCCTAAGGTACAATTTTGAAAATTTCAAAGCGGCACTCCTAAAAGCCTTCCCGATTGTGAAAGATCGTACCAAACTTGAAGCCGGACTGTAGAGCTTTTATCAAGGGAAAGTTGAGCATCTTACCGAGTTTATCCTGCGTAAAGTCAAACTAGTAAATATGTTATATGGAAGGAAGTCCGATTTTCTTCCCAGGGACACTATCAGCAATTCTCTCGACAGCGGAAAGAAACAAATACAACGGAGGAAAACGTTCGTTTTCTAACCACGCCGTCAACTAGCAAGAATGAAAATTATAAAGCAAAGATCACCAGGGCACCCAGAAAGCATCAGGAAGAAAAAAAGACTTTAAACGAATAGAGGGGTTTCAGAAAGTGAGAGTCCAGACCCCCTGAGTATCGCAAAATTCCTCTAAGTTGTATGTAAATACCATGGTAGTCAAGAATTCTCAAACACCGGTAATCCAGGTTCTTTTGAACGACGTACCCGTAAAAGCACTCGTAGACACCGGCGCGCAAGGAAATTTTTTAAGCCAAAAATTCTACTATAGAAATTTCCAGAGAATACGATTGTTTAAAAATAGTAGCCTAGAAATCGTTGCCGCACAAGGGAAAGTTTGTGAATGCATAGGGAGGCTATCGCTTAACGTCCAAGTAAAAACTGAATTTTTTAAAGTTCCCTTTTTTGTTGCTAAAAATTTGCAAAATAATATAATTCTAGGTACAGTTCCTTAGGGCGGCGATCGCAACTATAAACTTTGCGAAAAACTTCGCTATCTTGGATATGGTTGCAAAGGTGGTGGAAGAGGAAAGTTTAGCTGAAGTTAATCTCCAGCATTTAAAGGAAGGTGAAAGAGACAAGCTGGATAAACTCTAAGTAAATTTAATACGTTATTTCCCGAGAAACCAGGGAATACACAAATCGTTACCCATGCGATAGAACTAAAATCAGGCGAACCTTTTAAAGCAAAACCTTATCGTTATGATAAGGAAAAAGAATCAATAATAGAACACCATATAGAACAAATGTTAAGGGATAAAATAATTATTCCCATCAATAGTGAATATGCTAGCCCAGTTGTGCTATGCAGAAAGAGAAATAACCTGCCCCTTCGGATCCAAAAGCTTATCGTTTTGCGATTGATTACCGAAAATTTAAGAGTATGACTAAATTCCCTATTTACCCTTAAACGGTAACAGAAGAAATAATACGAAAAATTAGGTCTACAAAATTTATAACCACTCTTGATCTCACTTCAGGCTACTTTCAAATAGCCATGAAACCACAAGATGTGAATAATACGGCGTTTATTACAAAATCGGACACTTATGCCCGTTTGGGCTTTGCGGGGCCCCGTCAACTTTCAACACGCTATGGACATCAATTTACGTCCCGTCCTAGGAAAATCCACTTTGATTTGTCTTAATGACATCATCATAACTAGTGACACTATTGAACAACAAGTGAAAGATCTCCGCAAAGTTTTTTCATTTTTAAAAGAAGCAGGTTTAACTATTAATGCCGCAAAATGTAAATTCACAACTAAAGAATTGCGATATTTAGGGCACAAAATCTCAGCTAAGGGTATCGAGACTGAGGATTCTAAAATAAAAGCAATAAAAATTTATCCTCCGTCAGATATGGCGAAGAAACTTTGTTCTTTTATTGGCATGTGCTCATACTCTCGTTCGTTTATCCAAAATTTTGCCGATATTGTTAAACTCTTGTTAGTTTTAAAATGAAAGAAATCTAAGTTTGCATGGACAGCGGAGGCAAACACCGCTTTTGAAAAATTGAAAACAGCTCTAATTAATACCCCGGTGTTAAAATTCTCGGAAGGGGACGAGAACTTGGAGATCGCGGCGAATACTTCAGATTACGCTGTGGGGGCGGTTTTAACTCAAAAAGGGCACTCCTCGGCATTTTTCAGCAAAACTTTAAGTCAGACACAAAGGAATTACACAACGACAAAAAGGGAAACGTTAGTTGTGTTAACGGCAGTTCAAAAGTTTAGGGTCTATTTTGGAAAAGCCCCTGCTACAATCTACTCAGATCATGCGGCCATAGGTCGATTATATTCTGGAAAGAATTTAACTCCTAGATTAATTAGATGGGCCTTAAAGTTACAATAATACAACTTAGTAATTAAGCACAGTCCCGGCAAGGAAAATACAGTGGCCGACGCCTTGTCAAGAATTAAACTGGATGAAAATGGTGACCAAATAAAATGTGCTATGTTAACTTCCAAAGTTTTAGATTCCCGGGAGATAATTATAGCTGAATTTCTGAAGGATTCCGAATTCGGCAATATCTATGCTTATTTAAAGGATTCAGATAATTTTGAACATGCAGATCTTGCTGTAATTAGAAATACGGCCAAAATTACGAGATCATAGATAATCTGTTGTTCTATACTAAATCGACAAATGAAAACCATAAGTTTAAAACAGCCATCCCCATCACACTACGGTTAAGCATTTTCAAAGATCTTCACGACGCCCCCACAGCCGGTGACTTAGGGGTGAGGGAACGGCGCGTAGAATATTCGAGGTGGTGTATTTTCTGCAACTACAGAAGGTAGTAACAGCGTATGTCAGGTCCTGTAAGTTATGTTAGTTAATTAACAACGTTAATTATAGCCCGGCCGCATGTCTAAATAGTATTCGCGCGACTTTTCCTAACGAGATTCTTGAAATACACCTTCTAAGCCATTTTTCCCAAAAGCGAGTTAAATAAAAACTGATATATTTTGGTAATTGCAGATCATGTTTCTAAGTGGATAGAAATAATTCCTTTAAAGCGAGCATCAGCTAAAATAGTTGTAGATGCGTTCTTACATTAAGTATATTTTAAAATAAGGTGCACCGTTAAAAGTAATAAGCGATAATGGTAGGCAATTCGTTAGTCAAATTTTTGAGAACCTGTGTAAAGGGCTTGACATACGGCATATAAAAATGGTTCCGTGCAGACCACAAGCAAACATCGTGGAAACATTGTTAAAATAATTAGAAGTTACGTTAAAAATTATCATAAACGCTGGGATGGCTGTGTGATGAACTAGCCTATGCTTTAAGAACTGCCAAGTATGATACAACGGGTAAAACGCCCGCAAGAGCGAGAATCAGAATTAAAACAGGCAAATATTCAAAAGCTCGTCGATGAAGCTTTGAAAAATTCTGATGTAGCAAGAGAGTGGCAGAAAATTTATTATGACAAAAAAACGCCGGGAATCAGATTTTAAAGTGGGTTATAAGGTGTTGAAAAGAAAATTAACTTTGTCTAGTGCACCAGATAATGTCGTATCAAAATTCGCCCATAAATTTGAAGGGCCGTATGTAATACAGCAGATCGTTGGGGCTTTCATTTACTTAAAATCAGATTCGGGAGAAAGAATAAAGGCTAGTCCGGATGAATTAAAGAAATATTATGAACGTAAAGACTTCGAAGTTTTAAATAGTTTCTTGCAGGCTCCCGAATCAGAAGAGGCGGGTTCCCCAGCGGCAACTTTGACTCCACCACAACTTCCCGCGAAGAAACAAAGAACTAACCAAACTACAAGGTCTCCGATAAGCAGAAGAATTCCGGAGAAAAGAATCCCTCAACATGTGGAAGATTTAGAAAAAAAATTCAAGGATGAAAGAAAGGTCCAGACTAGAAACAAGGATCGCCGCCCTATGACAAAGTCTCGCAGTAGACAACCCCAGGATACACCAAGGAGGCGTCGTACAGAAAGAATAGTACAAACAAGTCCACCGGTCCGTGAGATGAAGAAGAGACAACCTGGCGAAGTTGAAGGTACAGAGCAAAGATCGAAACAACCTAGAGTTTACAGGCAAGCGTCCTCGAAGACCGATGAGCAAAGAACCAGCTTGCCGGCCAGTAAAAGGAAAAGACAAGACGCACCAGCAGTACATACTAAAACGCGATTTATCAGGGGTTAAAAGAGGAAAAGTAAGTTCCCACCAGCGGACAGGAAGCAAAGGCGGAGAATCTCCAATGTCAGTCACCTAACTTGGACGCAGTTGTGCAATAAAAGAATGACTTAATACCAAGCGTCAAAGCTCTGCAATAAAAGAATGACTTAATACCAAGCGTCGAAAAACAAAGATAAGTGAATTTTTCAATGCATCTTTTCTGTTATGTAAAGTTGCATGAAAATGTTTCAAATACGTAGTTACATTGTAAAAGCTATTGCCTCGATTGAGGACTAAAGTTATTTTAGCTTTTTTTGTCGAAAGCGCAAAGTATAGTGTATTGTAGAAATATTACGTTGAGTTAAAGAACTAGTAGTTCGGTTTTGTTTGTCGAAACACTATTTATGTTAACGCGCAAAAAGATTTGGCCTGATACAAGCAGCTTCGTATTAGTACTTGTTAATGAAAATTTATTTTCGGTTCGGACTTTTTGCGAAGAAAAGGATTCATTCAAGTAAAATTTTCATGTTATTCTCTATTGACTTAAAAGTATTTGTTTGCAAAATGTTGAAATATCTATTGTGTTAAAGTAAATGATACGTTTAAGGAAGGTTTAAAGCTGAAAAATGCATATATAATATGTATTTAGTGCTAAAACTTCAAAATGTAAAGTTAATGCATTTAAAGTTTAATGTATTCATTTGAGTTCGTTCAAAAGAAATGTTAGCTAAATCAAATCATGCAATTTTGAACGAAAGTTTGCATGTGTTTAAGCTGAATGTAGAAAATATTTGGTATGCATGTGGTTTGTAGAGCTCTTCACCGACACTCTAATTAATTTTCATGTTTATTAGCTTATGAAGTGTCTAGAAATGAATTTAGGTTGTTATCTGCTAACAAGTCGATGTGCGTTTAGGTGGAGTGTTTGTTCACTATAACACGGTACACTTACGTTTTCACCATACATTGTGGAGAGCCAAGAGGGGTTTAAAGTTTAAAATTTAAAATTTAAGCATGAATGTGAATTGAATAACTGTGACAAGAAGCACTATAACGTTCGGAAAAGCTGAGAACGCTAGCTAAATGCAGAAAGGTTAGAAACTTAATACAAGATTGTATTGTGAATTTAAAGTGTTATTTAGAAACATGTACTCATATGTGTTCCTTACAGATGACTGGAAGGAGATGACTGAATGCTGCCTGAAAGATGAGGAAGGATGTTCAGCAGAAGTATGATGAAAAGATATCTTTCTGTTATAATTTAAAATTTTAGTATTTGAATGTAAACGAGGCTCAGGTCTTGTTAGTTGCAGAATTTATCAGTTTGTAACAGGTCTTTAAGGACTTTTATCCCAGCCTGTTAAATTCTGGCAGAGGCAAATTTAGGAATTTATATTTATTTTAAATAACCAGTTAAATTTAACTTCAAGCTCTTTCCTATAAGCCTTCATTCCCCTAAATTGTCAGTGCCAGAATATTTAAATTTCGTAGCGCGTGTAAGGAATGCAATTCAACCAGTGGGGGAAAAGGTTTAAATATCAAGTTCTAGAAGGGAAAATTAGAGAGTCTGGGAAAACTCGGTGCGTATTGATAACGCAAGCTTCGGCTTAGCATTTATTGCTGGTTAGACGTGGCTTAACAGCTATTATCTTGCTGCCACTCAACTCATCCATGTGCTGTAGGATACAGGATTGTCTGAGCCCTGTAGTTTAATTCTACTACTTGTGAATATCTTCAATTTTTTAGTATGATTCTACTCTTTCAATTACAGCCCAAGCAGAGGCGTAGTATGTTAGCGTCGAGTTGACGCATTGTAAATAATTTAAGAAGTGTAATAAAGGGTAGTTTTTAACCCTTCTTCTGTGCAGCCACTATTTTCCAGATTCCACAAAAAAGAAATACAATAGAACTCTACAACTTGATCAGATCAAATATTGTTATTTGAGTTTCTAACTAAACTAAATAATTTTAGTTAATCTACGTACCTAACATCTTACAGTCGTTCAAACTTCCTCTACCCTGCATCACAGGAAAATCGTAATAAAAAAGTTTAATTGCTGGCAAATTTTAACTGTTTCGAGAATTATTAGGAGATAAATTCTCTGTATATAGTAATTAAAATAGCATTGGAAGAATTCGGTCAACAAAGTGGGAGATACTTTTCCGAAAGCCTTATCTACATTTTTAAATACCAAACTATGACCTCGAAAGTCTGAATAACGTATGCGATATCTGTTATTATCCCTGCACATTAGTTAAAACATAAGTCATCTTTAAGTACAAAATATATAAAAAAATTTTTTTTAATATGAAAGCTTTCAGGTTTTACATTACGCCCAAAGGGGAGTTTTTTTAAAATTTTGTGGGCCACCTTTATTTATTAAATATCACCTTCTTCGCACTTAAACCATGCAATTCAGTTCAACAGCAATATCGCAGAATAATTTTAAAATGAGCATAGCTTTAGAATTTTCGATACACAGTCTCGCGCTCTGGAGACAAAAATATTTGTCTTTTCATACAGTTTTGCCATTGCTCGCTTTGAAATCGTTGAGCTTGTTAATCAAAAATTCGTTAAAGTTTTACTAATATGAAACAGATAATAAAACAATTTCCAAATTCCAAATTGGGCTTCCAGATGCCCATATTCGGATGGAAATGTACGTTATTCAAAATTTGATAGCTCTAGGTACCGTTGTTTTATCACAATGCGAGAAACATATATACATTTATGCACATTCTTCATTATTTGATTTTTTTAAATATAATACAGGGCTCTAATATTTCGTGGCAGCAGTTTCAAAAGTGAACCGACATTTATAGTGAACCAACGCAGAATGTCAAAACGAAATTAATAGTCCATCAGGGAAATTGCCTTTTTGGACTAAGATAGAAAATACGTTAGTCGCTTAGGATACACTTACTTTTAAAAAGGGAATAGAAAGCGTTTTATTTAACAGAAAAGGTAATCTTGAAATGCAAATCCTACCTTCAAATATATTTATCATTTTAGGTTAGTTTTTCTTCACTTCCATCAAGCTAAATAAACTATTCCATCAAGCTAAATAAATCAGAGTGTTTAACTAAGCATGTATTTAAAATTCTGCAATTTGAAAAAAAAATTTCTTTCGATTTTGATATAATTTGACTAAAATCTACGCTAATCTGAAGTTACTTTATCACCAATTTTTAAATTTTACACTGACTTATTTCCCATCCTATTTACCTATGTCCAAGTACAAGTTGCAGCCACTTCGCTTTTCCTACAGACGTATGACTCACTTTGGCAATTCTCCTTGGGATGATAGTGCTTGATAGGTCGAGGAGTGCAGAAAGCAGCGCCTTTGTTTTAACTCAGCTTTTATTCACGCTTTTACAACAATTCCTGCAAGAAATTGTATATTCTTTTCGCCAGTACGTATCAATTTAATAATGCTAAAAGTCAAGGGAAATACCTTAAGTTCTGGAAAATGCAACCAGAACTTCGCGAATTTCTGAAAACCAAACCATATTTTTGTTGGAAGGTGTCTCATTCTGAAGATTTGCTCAAACGGTATGTGTTTCATGTGATAATCAGTATTATTTTTGGGTTAAGTGTATTGTACGGATAAGCAGTGAAAAAATTATAATGTTACTACAGTTATTGAATTAAGTAAAAGTGTAATCTATAGAATTATTAGAAACGGCAGTCTGAGTACCTAACGCAAATTTAAATCGCAGCCATAAAGTTTGCTTTTAAGGAAAATTACATAAGTAACTAGGAAGAAGTTATTTCACCAACTGTAAAGCGTAAACGATTGGGTGACTTAATTTCAGAGCGTGCATGTTAAATTTAGATAAACATTTAGAAAGAGATTTCATTAAACCTGCAAAGCTATTTGCATCGATTTTAATCTTATAAAAAATCAATAAATACGTAAGCAATATGATAAACTTGCAAAGGATTTTTCGAACTTAAAAGCACAATGTTAGAAAATTAGTTGCAAAAACGATATAAACTGACTGTGAAAAATATGTATTTGTCGAAGAACTGTTTTATCTATTTTCCGAAATTTTGAAATGATACAAATACTTTCTTTTTCTATATGCTTAAAGAACGGAAGATCGTAAATTCATAAATTATTTTTCCCCACCCCCGGGTAGCTTTAAAAATATACATCCTTCAGAGAAGTAACCGCTGCTGTAGGGCAACTAACAACGGTATATCGGCAGCTAAAGAATCTTTGAGTTTTTCTTTCTAAACATCGAGAGATCGTAGATATTTTTCATTTATTTCTCTTAAAAATCCTTTTTTTTATCTAAAATTTTTATTTTCCTCGCATTTCAGGAGGGGCTACGTTCCAGTCGGCCCTAATTATGTAACCCTTTTGGGAAGGGGGCTAATGAAAATTGATGATTTCACGGAAACAGGAAAGCTTTTGACAACCGCGGAAACAAGAAGACACTGATCAAATCAGTTCTATTTGCATTTAATCTAAGATTTTCTTACCTTTATCTTCATATACGGATTTTTTAAGCAAGCGGATGTAATGTGTAAGAAAGGATAGAGCAGGGAAAAATGTCTAAACGCTGTTATATCCAGAAATTGAATAAACGTAAAAAGATTTGGTAAATAAATTAATAAATTTTGATTAAGGCTAAGTTAAATCCAAACTTTGAAGTTCTGATTAAACTTAAACTCGTTAAGTGCGAAATTTTTAATATACTTTTTGTGGTGTATTTTTCTCTACTGTCTTGGTATCAATATTGCATAATAAATTTAAGCTCCAATTTGTCTGGAATCAATGGCAAACTCAATAGGTTTTTATTGAAATTATTATTTTATTCTTCTCAAAATAACCTACGACACATTGAAGGTACGTTATATTCTAACAAATTAACATCTGATTAAATATTAAATCAAAACACTTTTTATTGAGTTCAATATTTTATATAGACTAAGACCCAGAGTAGAACTAACACATCATAAATCGATCAACAGTTACCTAAAATACAATTTCAAATTTAACTATCTTAAAACTGTACGTTTTACGCCACAATAATGCTAAAATCTTATGTATTTACAGGCATCACCATTGCATGCAAGCTCCAATACCCAAAATTGGTCAAAATAATTTTACTAGGTTCGAAACTATTGACATTCGTAATTAAGAAGAACCCATGGATTCCGAAAGGAATTAAGCATCGGGTGACAGGATAAACTACAAATATTGAAACAGAAAATTCTCAAAACAGTAATTTATTATAAGCAATCTGAATTGAACATTTTTAGGTAATTAGTCAGCCTAGACTTATAGTTCAATCAATTACTATCAATAAAATTTAAGTTCACTTGCAAACAAATTCTTAATACGCTTATATTCAATTATATCATTGAAACTCTTACAACTCAGACGACCCTTTCAGATTCATTGATAAATATTATTACAATTGGTTTCCTAATTAAATTCACTAAAATAATAAATAAGTTGCTTTTCATCCAACAAATAAATTCTGAAACAAATTGCGAAACTGTACTTATTTTAAATAAAAATCAAATAAGAATAAGATAACTAGCACCATTAAACAAAATTATTACATTCATACTTCTTGATATAAAATTCATAGCCACCTAAAGCAGTTAAAGATTAGTAATTAAACTAAAATTTCTTATATAATTCCAACGATAATGAAGTGTCATTTCTTGAAATTTAAAGTTCAGAGCAAAATTTGGGATTGTCCTTGAGTTAAGCTACGTTTCGTTTCGGATATGAAATTTTTAAAATATAACTGGCAACTTTTTAAAATTTCAGATAACTAAGCGTGCCGTTCACTACCTTACAGGAAAAAGATAAGTTTATACTTTCAGAGTTAAGTCCGTGGCATATCCTATCTGCCACGTGAAGAAAGATTATCATTAACCACTTGGTTATTTTCTTCATTTTATCAACCTATTTTTCATGGTTCATCAGGTCTACACTTCTGCGTCCCTAAGACGGGGTAATATATGTTTATCAGTCTTTCACATCGCAGAATAATGTGACAGATGTCATCCTGAGGAAGATTACTGTTGTAAGATCTACAGGCAAACTATTTACGTTATATTTTATTCCATTCAGCTAAACTATTTAGTGCACATCCAAATGTTGCATTTTGCAAATATGAAAAGCCTCTTCAAAACGTCATATGGATCTATCATTCCTGAAAGGTAGGGATCTAGAATAAAAATGCTGCCAAAGCGCTATCGAATCCACGCAGTAAATCTTTTTCTCAAAAAGTAGAAACCCCAACCGGCTACTCTTTTTATTTGTTTCCTTTCTTACATCTTTTAATAATTTTAGCCACAGCGAAAGCTTTTTTGCAAGCCCCGATGTCACCTCAGTTTCTGTGATATTGATCGAGGTTCAAATATACGTTAGCTGGTTGAACGTCTTCGCTGTTTTCCCTATTTGCGGTGTGATTACGAACTAATTTCCCTTAGAAAACTCCCGACGAAGGCATCATTGCCCTTAGGCATACAGCTCTAATGTAATATGCTTTAATTCATTAATCGAACCTAAATTTCGCACATGCTTCACCCGCTTTACCTTCGCTTTCCGAAATGACTGATTCCTTAATCACGTCCTGTACATTCTGCTCATCAAAATCGGTTTAAAACTCTTTATCGGCTTAAAACTTACAAACTTCACCTTGTGAATCGTGTTTTTGTGTTGTTGTTACCAATCTCATTTGTCTGACAAAGGTCAGCACAAGCCCAGGATATTCATCGTGGCCATCAGGAGTCATATTCACCTGTCATTTTAAAGAGCTTTGAGCACCATATAGGTGAGAACCCGCCTTTAGATCAATTCTGCTCCGCACTTTTGAGATACAGCACTCCGAGGAAACGGGTCCTAGGCTCTTCCCTCTCTTCTCCTCCCGCCAACCTGTCAAGAGGACTTTAGGTTCGCCGCATATTTAGAGTGTTCCCATGCCGCACAGATACACTACACTTAGAAACAACCATGCATTCTCCAGAATTCGAACCCGGGCCCCTCAGTACGGCAACTAGAGTCACTAACCACTTTCTTGGTTAGACGGCTTGTGAATCCTAAAAACGATATGTTGCACCGTGAATACTGATATATGTCGGTGACGCGTCGTGCAATGTAGGAGTGTAAATCTGTTAAAACGCGTTGCCACGAGTGTATTTGCCAACTCTGTTCCTTCAAGTTCTCTTAAAAGACTCACAAAAGTAAAACAGAAAGGCAAGTATTTTTCCTAGCAGTAAGTTTAAAAAGAGAAAAATTGGTAAAAATGAACATGTGCATAGTTTTAAAGGTATTTATTACATAAAATAATATTGATCCAGAAAACCCATAGCTAAATCGAGGTTTATAAACATATATTTTTTTTTACGTTTCCTATTTGTCAACAGGGAAATAAACATTAATTCGGGGATATCATTTGAGGAAGGATTTAAGACAGACTGTATTTAATTTGCAACAAACAGATCAGCTATTGGACACTGAGTTAGATGCTAGCTTAATATTCTAATTTATAGTGCTTCTTGTCAATATTATTTTATGCTATTACAATACTCATGTATTTTATTCTGCTAAATTTGTCGTATTGGGGAAAATTATGTGGTGCTCATTATTAATTAAGTATTAAAAATTTATAAAATAAAAATTTTAATCTTTCTTCTAAAAGAACGATTTAACGATCAAGTATATCCAAGTCCTTTAACCCTATTGTCGTCGGCAAATGAACACATAATCATAGCTACGTTTTTTTTTATTTATTTATATGTCTGTAGGTATTACATTAACATACTAAATTCTGAACAAACGTACAAATAATGACTTGTCTTAATCTTGGAGCTAAACCGATACAAATACCGATATTCAAAAATTCAGATTTAGATAATTATCGCTGTATACTAAGAGGAGGTGAAGAGAACTTACATGGCCATACTTCGGGAGCCTGGAAATCTAAATCGATTCTTAGAGATAACACATGGAGGCTCCAGATGAATTAATGTAACATGTCCTTAGTACAGTCATTTACAGTCCTTAAAACTGTTCGTTATTGTTTGTATAGTGAAGCTGTTCTTTTCATCACACTAAATATTAGTTCTGAACAGTTTCTTTATTACACTACGTAGACAGGAACTCTCACCCTGATTATTACACATTTTAATAGCCGGAAACCGACATTTTCAATCTCGAAATCTGAAAATGGAATGCTCATACACTTTTCTACTTCCTTCACTCAATAAATAACAGTCTTGAGAGAGTTTCAGTTTATCATCACCTTTCGTATCTAACATTTGGTATTTCTTCGTGTTACACACATCGGACAAGAACATAACACAGATCGTCGCATTTTCTTCTTAGGCAATTTATGCATTCACGTCTTTCTCTCCCATCGTACTCTACATCATTAAATGCAGCTGATCAATCTCCTCCAGAATGATATCTCTTCTCGAAATTTTGTTTTATCTTGCACATGCTCGACAATCATCACAGAATTTCTTTGGTCTCTCTCCTCCATTACGACATACTTTTCTAACAGTATCATACGTTTTCACCTCTTTTTTTTACTCTTCCTTTTCTTTTCCACTAAATTCCTCATCAGACTAAAAGCAAAGGGCATCCCCCTTTTTGACAATATCTTTCCTGCATTTGTATTTAGCTTCTCTCCTAATTATAAATTAATTGCCATTTTCTGATGCAATCACTCCTCACTTGAAATTAATTGGTCAATCGCAGTCACCTCACAACTTTTTTCGAACCAGTTATCGTCGCGCTGCAATAAAACTTCTGGTCTTCAAATATTTCTCTACTTCTCTCCAAGGAAAGGCTTGGGGCGTATTTTTCTCATCTCATTCACCTTGGAAAATCTCCGACTCATTTTCACATCCCGACAAAACATCTCTCAAGAAAATAATTAATCTAGTAGATAGTTTGTCTTCTTTACAGTCCACGGTCCAATGGTCATTTAAACAATAAAATGGCGCCATGTTTTACATAAAGTAAACGGGTGCGGCAGCTTTGGGTGCACCCGTTTACTTATTACAACAAAATAATTTTAAATTTCCATCCCAGGCTTTCCGACAATTCATGCGTGAGAAGACTTCTTTCGAAACGCACGTCTGCTGAGATTCCTGTACACTGTCCGCAAGTCTGCTGAGTCAATCCTTCCTGCTCGCTTTGCTCGAGGCAAGAGAAAGCTTTCTCCCTCTGCAACAGACACAAAAAAGCAGAAAAGATTGCTTATTCACAGCCTAGTTTAATTTTTCATACCCCTACTTCTCGACTTTCCTGTTAAGAAATCGCAAAACATTTGGAATTAATCATGAAGCCAGAATCTGTACATAACGAAGTTATTATTTAAGATAATATTCTTATGTTCGTAAAGTATGTTATAATTTCTTATGAATTTTGATTTAGTTTAAAACATAAATCCTTTATAATTTCCTCAATTTTAGCAACCTAATAATTGAGACAAGCTTTAGTATTTTATCTAACAACTCCAATAAATACTATTTTCTGTGACAAAAGAATGCTTTTTGAATATTCATGCCCTTTTCTTCTTCCAAATCGCCACCTCATCTGAAAAACATATTTACCCTATTAATATTACTAAATTACTAACAGCATTATAACCCTATTAATATTACTAACAGTAAGTCACTTGTTTGCTTCTGATCAAGCATCTTTAAGCAGTTTACTGTTATTTGTGTCATTTATAGCCCAATAAATTATTTCTGACTACAAAAATTCAGTTACATTATTTTCCTTGTGTTATACGAAAAGGTATTGCTTGATTTCCGGAGAAAATGCTCAAGAAGATATTTACGATTTAGATGATTAGATCATCTAAATTAATTCTAATCATTTATGACGTCATTATGATGATCATAAATCTAACCATTTATGATCATCTATATCATTTATGACGATTAGATCAATTAATTCAATTTCAAATTCTATTAGATCTCCTTAAATCTTTTGTAATATTTTATTTCGTCGCTTGAAAGGCTATGCCTGAATTAAAAAGCAAAGCTTCATAGTGACAGATTACTTGAACTTTTATTATTTATTAACTTTAATCCACTATATTTAGCCTTAGCTCTTTGAAAGGTTACCGATATGATCTTTCACCATTTATTTCTGCTGATCGAACATAACTAGATTTGCAAAAGAAAGTTGTATTGGTATTTAGTTTTGTTGCAGCAAAATTTTGGATGTTCTTTAAGAAAATTTGAAGGTTACACAATTTATACTGCTTGCTTACTGACTGAGTACAGAATTAATACTTTTTGCTTTCAGTACTTAAATTACTTAACTAAAACGGATAGATGACTATTGCGAAAGCTCTAATAGTCGTTTAACCGTCTTAGTTTCATGATTAGATAACTGTTTTCTTGCATACTCACGATTTATCTTTTGGCATGTCTAAATCATGATTTTAATATTTGTTATACTAACCTGTTTAAAAAGTGTTACAGACAAGTACAGCTTCCTACTTTCAGTATAAAGCATGACTCATTGTGCCCAAAAATGTCTGACCTCGTTACTATGCTATGGCTTGAAACCCCGTTTTATTTGCCGCCGTTTGAGGTGGCGTGGAGGAAAAGTTGTTTCTTCAAACGCTGACTCTCTAATCGTATTAGATGCATGGCACACGACGTCTTTCATGCGCGGATAGCTTTCGAGATTAAAAAAGCGATGGGGGAAGAATAAAGAAAGCACTGAAAAATTGAAACACTGAAATGTCACATTTCTTCTCGAATATTTCTTGTTGAATGAATCTTCAGGAAAAATAAACTTCTCTTCATTGTTTGTACAAGCTATGCGCTCCCATATGCAGTCTGAGATAAAAACTAGGATTGCTACGATTTGGATATAATGTTTACGTCTGAAATGTGGATTTTTTTTTATTGGCAAAGAATTGTTTACCACGAGATTTTCAAAGCCGTATAAGCTGAAAAAGAAAAGCGTTTAGAAAGTTATCAGATAATTAGTTCACTACGAGCTTTCCAAAACACCATAAGGTAAAAAATAAAAGCATTAGGAAAATTATCAAAAAATTAATTCATTGATTTTTTGAAAATAAATATTAAGTTAATCTTTTTTTAGGTGATTAGTAATTTCTTGTTGTTGTAATAATCTTTATAAAAAAATGCATCGCATTTTTATTTACGTTTAAGAAGAAAAATCTTTCGTTATTTCACATTCTTAACGCCTACCACTGGCATAGTAATTAAGAGTGCTAAACATTGGAACTCGATCCAAATTCAAATCCCGGAAAATGAGTTACCTATATGGGAGGTTTTGTGCATTTCACCGTACATAACATGAGTAAAATTGGCTAAAAATTCAAGAGGTACAATTTAATACTTGTACTAAAAATCATTTGTTAGCACCAGCATTTACAGTCAAGTGTCCACTCAGTATCTTTGAACTAATATTTCAAGATGTATAGACGATGCAAAGAGCTTCACAAATTACGTTTACAAAAGTGTATTTTTTCTTCATTTTCTACTCGTTTAAACTGAGCAGCCCCACTGTAGTGGGCAGGAGGGCATCACATAAAAGAGACAATAATGCAGCTCAGTAATGGTCACACAGATAAACCAAGGTACTCTTTATGGGTTGGCCCAAGAGCTGTGGTGAGTTAAGGAGACGAAAATAAACACAGTAAAGCCATTTTAACATTCCCGAAAAGGGCACTCGTACATGGTGCAGTATCTTGGTTCGAAAAATGTCTACCTGAGTGTTACAGACATGTACATGTGTTTTCTGGTGAATCTCAAAATGCTTTCAAGTATAGACATATTGGACTATTTGCTTCCGTCACAGGCAATTTATTTATTTTAATGTAACGTACACTGCGCAAAAGATCACACAGGTAGTTTTTAAAAAATAAGCTCTCAAAATTTTAGCTCCTCAATGTTAATTGATTTTGATATATAATTATTAATATCTTCTTTTTTATTAAACTTGCTTGATTCCTTCTTCCAGAATTCGAAATTTAGGCTTAATTCAAATTTAATTCGCCTATTTTTTATGATTTATTGTCATAATTTGCATTTTTAAATAATTTTTATAAATTTTTCGAAAAAACATTTGAATTAAAACCTATAAAATTTTTACCATCGTTTTAAAGTAGATGTATTTCTAAACATACCTTCAAACAATTAGAGTTTTTTATTCCAAACTTCCTAGGATGTACGTGAGTTTATATATTGGAGCGTTTGAAATTTGGCATAGTCGTTATAAGCGATAATAACGCCAAAAGTGGTTTACGCACATTGTTAAAATTGTTGAAATTATGAGCTATGAATTTTTTTTCACTTGTGTGCAATGAAAAAAAAGGAAAGGAAAATAGGTTGCTATAAATTAAGAAGTTCGCCAAGTTAATTATTATTCTTGGCCCAAACTGAAAAAAAGCGCTAAGATAATTTTTTTTTAATTTCTCCATAAAGTTTTCACAAAAAAATTTCAAAATTTAATATCTAGGCATAATTTGAGTTGTAAAATCGAAATATGAAAAAAATAGGTATGTCGTCTCAAGAAAAGTCCCATTTTATGCCAAAATACCTGTGATAGAACAATGCTATATATAAATCTAATACATACCCTAAGTCGTGTTTCGGAGACATGAAAAACGTAAGTCGAGTTTCGTCAATAAGCCCAGTATATATGGTAGGTATAGAACTCTAGTTAGAAGAAACTTGGATATAAAAATTCTGCTTTCAAGAACAAGGAAGAAAATTTAGCTTACTTAAAATGAAGGTCTATGAATGAACTGTTATTCCGCTTACGTCCCTGATACGAATTTGATATAATTTTTGGCAGCTCAAACGATTTGACTGAAAGGATATTAGTTAACAATGATTTCGATAAACGATAGAGATTTTTTGCGATTACATACGCGGCTGAGTGTTCCTTGGTGTCTAAACCAATTGTTACTAAATAGACAACTAGTCCTCTCAGAGTATGGTGCGCGAGATAACCAATTGTTACTAAATAGACAACTAGTCCTCTCAGAGTATGGTGCGCGAGATAACCAATTGTTACTAAATATGCAACTAGTCCTCTCAAAGTATGGTGCGCGAGATATTTTCAGTGTTAACGAGACCACATTATTTTCTTAAATGTTGCGAGATAATACCTCGCGTTCAAAAATGAGAAACGTATAGGCGAAAAAAAGTAAACAGCGTAGATATTTCTTCTTGTTTTTAATATAGATAGTACAGATCAAGTGAAAACGTAGGTAGCTGGCAAATCTAAGAAGCATTGTCATTTCAAGCGGGTTTCACATCTCTAGATTATTTTTTAAGATTTTCCTTTAACTTTCTCACGACAAGCGTCAAAGGTGAAAATAACATTTGAAATAATGCTTTAATTTTCAGGTATTTTTGCATAGTATTAGGCTCAAGGAGCTACCAAAAAATCATAATGCATCATATAAGCTAGGGACGTTTTTTTCACTTTTCTCAAGAAGTCGGTGATCTAAAGTAGCATCGACCCATATTATCTCAAATAAAGCGAATGCTACAGTTTCTTTGAAAGTCAGATTGCAGCTGCATAAAGTATATTTATAAGAATAGCAGTAATTTACGTTAATTAATTGATATTTAGAATTTTGACTTACTTTGACGTTGTAAATATTTGTAAATATTTAAATCCATTTTGATTGAATTTTTCTGCATTGTTGTTGCATTGTGCATTTTTTACTTAATTATCTGTGTATTTTTTGCTTTCACGATAATAATTTATTAATTTTTATTTTGTGTTAATTGAATTTATTTACACATGCCTTGTATATAAGAGCTCATTTCTTATTTAGTATTGGAAATCTTTCTGAGTGTGCAACAATATTTGAATTATAAAAATGTCTCAAACAGAATATAAAATATGGACAAATGCATACTTGACAAGCTTGAGCAAAACATTGTGTCGCCAAGTTGGTGACGTTAAGTGAGTTTTTGCTAACCTCACGAAAACTCATTTGGAAGATTCAGGAAAAGCATTTCCGAGAAATTCCTGCAAGGTTTGGGCAAACACATTTTCGAAACCTTACGACCGATTCTTCCAGAAGCTCCTAGAGCCCCTGCTACAGTTCATAAATACGGGCTCAGAAACTACTAAATTAATGAGATATGAGACTTAGCTGTTAGCTGAATAGTGATTTTAGGGTTACACTGTGTGTAATCTGAGGAACAATCGTAATTTTCACGTGTTAGGGAGAAATAGTTAATATCCGTGTTCTCTTTAACGTATTTCCAGCTCTTTATTGCACTTATTTTTATAATAAATTGTTAGTTTCTTCTTGTTTGTCTGAAGTAATAGTTTAGAGAAATATAATGATTCCGTAACTCGCAACAACGTATAAATTTAAATATTTTTTTCAGATAAAATCGGCCTTTCTTTTTTTTATTCACTTGAGGCATGAAATTAAAGACATAAATTAGTTACGTAAGGATACAAAATGTATATATGTTATTCAAAAAATATTTTCACCTAACATGGAAAATATATTTTCTCACGAAACTACTTTTTTGACATTTTTTAAAAAAATGGGCAAAAATTTGATATCTAATTCTTCATGCAGTGCCGTCAGATGAATCATAAACTTCATTTTCGAGGAAAAATTTTGATCGGAAAGAAAGTAAACGAAATTAGTGCTTTAAAATTCCTATCCCTATTTAAGAAATTGTAGAGTTCACGTTTAAGTTTTTAACCAGTTATTTTATGTTAATTTACTTTTCTATAGCTCTATTTCCATTTTCTTGCCAGAATGTAAATTTCTAGCTCGAGTGATTTTCAAATGAGGTAGAAAGTAGAGACTATTTAAAGAAAGGTTTTAGAGGATAGAATCAGAGAGTGTTTTGCTTGTTTGAAGGCCACGCTGCTAATTTGATTCTCTTGCAAGTAGTATTCTGCGGCGATGATTATTCTCGCCATTAGGCTTGTTACGCCGACTTTAGGTTAGAACCAGCTTAAGCGTTATTTCAGTTATACAGTCATTAGGCTAAACTTAATTTTCATTAGTTTTGAGTTAAGCATTAACTATTGGCTTCTGTAAGCACGAGTTAGCCTCGTCCAGTAACCTTTATTTGAGTTACTAAAAGAGTCTTTTATATCCTTTCCCTAGTTCTGGTGTAATTACAAGACATAGTGAAAAGCTATTTACGTCTTTTTAGTGTTTTAGTATAGTTTACCTATAACTATACTAAAACTATACTAAAACACTAACCTGAGACAAAAAAATAGTGAATGCACCAGCGATTTCCCTATTAGTTACTTCAGAATGTCTCAACATCCCGAGAATTTAAATGTAATTTCGGCCAGTATGAGCATTCTCAGCTGGCCTGGAGGTAACTGAGGCCAATGTTGCTCGCATATTAAAGCAGCATAGCCACTGGCGTATTTCGCATCTGCATGCATTTGACTTAACCTGAATGAGAAGGGGGAACATGACGTTCTACGCTTTCAGCATTTATAAATTAGCGTTACGATCTGTTTGGGAAGGGAATATGTGATTACAAACTTTGCTATTTTAAGAAATCAGACATATCTTATAAAAGATGTAAAATATTTTTCTTGTACTAATTAGCTTACATCGGCTAAGGAGAAAGATGATTGTTGTAATTAATTGTCTTGCGTGAACGTTCTTCTAGGACGAAATATCTCATGCGTATACTACATGACAGAAAGCGGTAAATCGTGTTTTACATATTGCTATAATTTTTAAAGTGGTAAGTGTCAAATACTTGTCTTGTTTTGAAAATTAAACAACTTTTTGATATTATTCATATGACCTGCTCTTAGTACACATTTATTCATTTGTAAAACATGCTATGATACTTCATGATTTCATGTTTCAAAATACATGAAACAGAATAGGTAAAGTATTAAAATAAAGTTGAGTTAAATATGTGCGTTAAGCTCCCTTGGCATCCACTATTTGTGGATGGTAGCTAGAAATGAACAGCACCGTACATTAGAAAGATTACTGAAATAAATTTAAACCGAAGGACTATCAAGGCTGTTTATGCCAATGAGCTTGTACAGTCATTAGGTTATTTCGGAGCAAGAAAGATAAAAAATGAGCAAAGCCTTCGCCGGAAATTGAACCATGGACCTCTCGGTTACGCGTCGAGTGTTTTGACCACTACACCACGAAGGCATGCGAAGAAGACGGGAGGGCCTTATATACTCCCCCTTTTGAAAGGCGACTGGGGATTAGGAACCCCAATCGCCAAATCCTGGTGATGGAGAATCATCATCATCCACCACCTTTTAGTTCGGACGCCACTTGTAGAGACATTAGGTTATTTCGAAGCAGCAAACATAAAAAATGAGCAACGCCTTCGCCGAGAATCGAACCACGGACCTCTCGGTTACGCGCCGAGCGTGCTGACCACTACACCACGAAGGCATGCGAAGAAGACGGGAGATATACCTAATAACCTATAAGTTGACAATCATCGGCTGACACATAATAGGTTTTTCGAAATTTTTCTCTGTAATACTGAGAATGCTATTGTTTTAATAAGCACATACCTTCAAATAACGCTATCTGAAATTTCATTTCCATTGGTTGAGCAGACAGGCCGCTACGGCTTCGTATATCGGGGAAGTTTCTTTATGACCATCCTGTACGTAAATAAAAAACTAACACTATAGAGATTCGAATCCATGAGAAGTTAGCGTTTTCAATAGTCCTATATTTTTGCCTTGTTATGGACCTACCGTTTCGAATTAATAAAGTAGAACTTATAATTCGAATAAAAAGATAACCGTTGAAGCGTTTTAAGTTTGTGATACCGATTCACGACATATTTGACAGTTATAAATTAAAAAATGAAATGTTTTTTAGTTACAAGAGACCTTCAGAAGTGTAAACAAAATCTCTGTATATGTAACTGGGTTTATTTCGTTCCTGTGGGTGTCACTAATGTCAAAAACTAATAAACCATAGTTCATAAATTGCTGATGTCGATTCAAAATAATTTAAACATTTGAATGTTAGAAAGAAAAATATTTGGCCAATGATATCAAAAACAAACGTGTTTCTACTCCATTTATTTATTTGCTTTAGTAGTTTTGTTTTGTGGTTCTGGCTTTTAAATTAAATTCCCACTTTTAAGACTGTCCAATATTTTTTGTTTACTTTAATTAAGAAAGACATTGGTTAAGTAATTGAAACTCATGTCTTCAAAAAGTAGCTCTCAATGAAAAAAGAAATTGTGAGATAGAATTGTAAGTACAATTATGCAATGTTTCACATTCTACGGAGTAAAATATCGACGCAATTAAAAAAAATTTAAAAAGTATAATGTATTAAAAATGAAAGGATTATAATCGTATATAATGAATGTAAAATTGCTGTTTTCGAAATCTGAGAAATTTATCAATAGGAAAGAAATCTTAGAGCAGTTACACAAAAAATATTTTTAAAAAGAAATCATTATCATAGATACTAAAATTTTACACTGAAGTTGTAGATGTGTAGGCTTCGTATTTCACGCAAATGCAATTTTAGGCGTAACTGTACCAAATTTCTTAAAGAACTGCAGATTAGTCCATTCTTTAATAAGCCATGCTGGAGAATGGGTATAAAATGGTTGTTTATTATTTGTTTAATTTAATTAGTTAATAAAAACTACATTTCATAACTTGCATTAGTTAATAAAAACTACGGAATTTATTATGTATTTTGTTCCTCGTTTTAGCGTGCCTTCATGGTGTAACTGGAAACGTCCGGCTAGCAATCAGACGATTCAGTGTTCGAACCCCGGCTAGGACATAGCACAATTTTCACATTTTCTGCGTCGATTTAAAATGCTTAGTTTTCTCTGAAACTTTTAGTGAGATTAATAACTTCAGCAATCTGCTCAGAAAAAAATATTTTTCCTAAAATGAAACACAATTACTACAGTTTTCAATTATTATATGAATAAAACGAAAGTTTTGGTACATTTCTAATTAGATGAATTCATCTCAGTAAATGCACATTCAAAGAAAAATATACTAAAATATTTTTGCTTCCCTTTGAAAGTCCTTTTGTATGAAAATGGCCTGTATATTAGAAATCAAATATTAATCTGAATATTATATTTGATTCAGTTTTTATCATTATTTGAAAGTGTATTAAAAGCTTTGGCTGTAAGGAAGCAAAACCAAATCTAAGTTACATTAATATTTGTGAAAATTTATAATGAATAAAAAATGTTAGTGACATTAGAAAATAAAACTGTGAGGAGGTGATTGCCTTAAAAATGCTAAAATTAGATTCCTAATCACTTATCATGGCTGAATGTTTGTTTTGCCTTATTTCCCAGTTCTTAAAGTTTTGAGCACAAAACGAAGATAGGGAGCATCATTTTCAAAGTATAAAATAGCAAAAGCGATTTTATATCCTGGATTCCTCTGCTTACGACCGTGCATTTCAAATGCAATGAGATTAAATTCCAAAATAAATCTGCTGAAACAGCTTGCAGGGATCAACAAATCTGCGACTTTTAACTCGAGTCGTTCCTTTTTTGGCGTTAGCTGTACAATTTTCTTTGATGTTAATTTATTTTGAAAAGTTTTAACAAATGCACGGGAATGTGAACTCATTTTTGCGAAGTGTTTTGTTTACTGCTTAATTTTCATTCCATTTGATTATCGTTATACCCTTATACTCTAGTTAAAAGGTGCGTCAAAACTGACCTCACACAAAATTTTATAAGTTCTAATCATGAGTTATTTTCTCCCTACCTTCCGCATGCCTTCGTGGCGTAACGGTAGCGTATTCGAGAAGCTCAAGCTTCGAGTCCTGGAGAAGGCATTATTCATTTTTCATGTCTTTTCATGTCTCCAGCGTCAAAAAATCACCCTAATAAAGGATTTTGCGATTATTCATTTCATTGCTCACTTTAACCCTACCAGTGCTAATATCGGTTTAAAATTAATATGTCCGTAACTTATTTTTTTAAATTTTTTTCCAGGTCGTCATTGGTCGTTGATGGTCGTTTGGCGGTCTTGTTCTGGCCTTCTGGACATTATCCCGTTTGTCCCGTTGTCTTTAAACTGATTCAACAAATCAGAGATGGCAATTAGTGTTACATCCAGTTATCTTGCAACCTGAGCTTAGGACTGTCCTCCTTGAAGCCTACTCACGATTCTCTACCTCATACCATAGTCTAACGGATGATGTGTACTTATTTCACCTAAAAAGCATAAAAAAACAACAAGATTATTCAAGAAAGACAATAAAAATCACTACTGCGTTACAGGGCGGAATGCCCACAGGAATATGTAAATTCATCTTAGCGACCCACCGCCAAGTGACATTATATGGCAACTAAGTATCCAGGTTTCGTGAACTATTTTAGAAGAAATGTGGGAAAATGTTTTCCCTCTCTTTATTTTGTCCTCCAGTGCATTTGAAGAATATTTATTTCACGCAAATTTTCTGGCATTGCATTTAAATTGTGTACTATGAATTGTAATGTAAATAATGCCTTTATTTCCAGACCTGAGTTTTTAAATCCCTCTCTTAATTTCAAAACATCTACACTAAATACCATAAATTAAGGAAAAATTACAAAAACAGCGATAACTCCCTCAAAAATAAGCCAAACCGTGTAAAATTTGAACATGTTGCCAAGTAAGAGTACTTGAGTAAAACTGCAATATGCAAATTAGTGGCCCTGCACTCAGAATACGTCATCTGCGAGGAGCATGAAAGTCCATGTTTGAGAGCAAGCCCACATATTTCACTATGATAGTGACACTAGAAATCTGACATAGCCAATTCGTAACAATGAACTCCAGGCATCATGTGCCTGCAGAACTACGTTGGAGAGTCATTGGGAGACTGGAGGTAGGACAAAGTCAAACAGAAGTGACCAGATGTTTAAATGTGAGTCCTTTCTAAGCTTCACAGACTTTAGAAGCAATTTCAAACCACAGATTCGGCACCTAGGAGGTGCAGTCAAGGACGGTCAACTGCTACAACGAGTGCCGATGACCGATATTTGACGTTATGTGCACGCAGGAATACAAACGCTACTCCGGCTAATCTTAGATCATCCCTTGTTGCAGCCACCAGAAGGATGGTGTGAACATCATCTGTGGGTAGAAGGCTTCACGAACGTTGTCCAGCCATTTGCGTGCCGCTCACGTCACGCCATAGGAGGGACCGTTTGCAGTGGGCACGACAAGGTGTCCACTGGACGCCTGATCAATGGAGAGTTGGTCTCTTTACGGATGAGTCCAGGTTTAGTATAGAAAGCGATAGTAGGCGTTATTTGATATGGAAAGAACCTGGAACCCGTTATCATCTGTCAAACATCCGTGAAATATATGCATACGGAAGAGGCAGTGTCTGTGGGTGGCATCTCTTTGGGTGGACACACAGACCTTCACGGCTTTCCAAGGGGAACCGTGAATGCTCAGGTTTATAGAGATAACATCCTTGATGCTTATGTGCGCCATATGGCCGGGGTAATTGGTGAGGCTTTCCTGTTACAGGACGACAACGCAAGACCACACAGGGCTCTCAGCGTAAATGATTATCTTCAACAGGAAACAGTTATGCGCATGGAGTGGCCAACTCGATCCCCGCACTTGAATCCTATCGAGCACATTTGGGATGCTTTAGGGAGACGTCTAGCTGCTCATAATCCGGCCCCTTAGACCCTTGCCGTGCTTGCAACTGCTTTGCAAGAGCAATGGCTCTCGCTTCCTATGGAACTGATAGACCGCATAATTGAAAGCATCACACATCTCTGTACGTGATGTATTGTTTCTACAGGCGATCATATTCCATATTGAATGTTCTTTTCCTATAGCAAACTGACACCTTCGATTTGTTCCTTTTATACATGTGCTAATTTCTTTACTACCATAACTGTCTGGTAATTTCTTTTTATGTTATTTGATACCTTACTGTGTGTTGTATATTGTGGGTAGGTTCCATAAAATTCTACATGTAACTTTTACCGTAATCGTGATTTTTGCAATTTTTCCTTAATTTGTGATAACCAGTGTATTATTATGCTCATTTCGAAGATATTTGTACGTTCAGAAAATTTTATTTTCATTACATCTCATTTCATTAGAAGTATTTGCTACAATTTTCTCAGCATTTTTCACGAATGCAGATTTATTTAAAAAGTGAGAGTACTCAAAAATAGTGTGCCCACAGATAAGGAGTTTTCGCCATTTGTAATCAATGATGAATTTTAAAATTTCCTATAGATTTTTCAATACTGATTACTTGAATTTTGGAATGATCAAAAAACAGATTAGTTTTTACTAGCATTCTTAAATGTACCTAATTAGATTAATTCAAATATGAAAATATCACCTATAGCAGGGACAGCAAATCTGGTGCCTACCGTCCACTAATGTGCGGCAGAGATTTTTTTCCAGTGATGATCAAGGAAGATCTAAACACAGTCACAGTTACATTGTGTATGCATATATGCACACTTGAAACTTTAGTTCTCTAGTTGACCATCCTTTCGCGGGCTGCATACTCCTGTTTCCATATATTTATAATGCTTTGTAACTTCTCTAAGGTCATGTTGTGTGACTATAAAAGGCATAATGTCGTTATAACATTAAACAATGCGTGAGGCGACAAACTTTTCTGAGAAATGAGCTTCTCCTTCTTCTATCATTAGAGCCCAAACAGATTCGCTGGAACGCATATCCCGGCAGGATGAGCGAGACATTTTGCATTACAGATGAAGATATTCTAATGAATCTTTGTCCCTTATAGGTTTCCCTCAAAGAATTGGGTTTTGCGAGAGTCTGTCAATCAGGTATCCCTAAGGTAAAAATTCTGGGAAATATTTCTATCGGCACGCGTCTGTGGGTAGGTAATAGATGTCATGCTGTTTTAATGAGAGCAGGGTGTCATCATTCAAGCTTCAATTTAAGCTTGCTTCATGTAGGAGGTAGTATGTAGTTAGATTTGTGACAGTAAGCACGTGTCTAAGGCTTACAACAGGTTTTATAAACTGTGCATTGTAACATATATCTCAGAGAAAAAAAAAGAGACACGTTCATGGCTACTCAGCGAAATATCTGAATATGGGTTTTATTACATTTATTACACATAAACAACTTCCTTCCAATAGGTACCTTACGCCATAAATCATTACCGAATGAAACAATGAAATTAAGTTGATTGAGAGAAGATCTTGGTACAGAATATCAAAATCTCTACATATAATAAAACAAAGAGTCTGTGTGCGCGCGCGCGTGTGTGTGTGTGTGTGTGTATGTGTGGGTGTGTCTTTCGTTCGTGTTGCGAGTAAGCTAATAGACCCAGGGCCACGAAATTTGGTACATAGGTGTATCTACACAAGAGCCAGTGCACCTCGAAGCGATTTTTTCGAAATTCGAATTAGAATATTTTTTATTTTATGTTTTGTGACCAAATGGCGTCATTTTGAGACATAATGGGCTACAGGAAAGCGAGATTTCACTCTATACATTTCATTTTTACATCGTCGTGAAGCGTAGACACTTAGCTATTTTACGAACTTAAAATAAATTTCGTATTTCAATAAATCGATTAAATACGAATTTATTTAGGAAGGTGAGCTTAACACCTTTTCAGCGGAATTTTTTTTAAAAAAACTTATTTTAAAAAATGTGCTGTTTATTTTCCTTTGATTTTTGGACACGTTGAACTTTAATCCTTTCGACTCCTTTTAAAAAAAGAATTTTGGAAAAATAATAATATTTTGTATTTTTTTAAAATTTTTTAAATGAAGCTTCCGAATACACTTCTCACATCTCAGATATTTTAAAATGTAGTTTTGGCAACAATTTTCCTTTCTTATTGTTGTTGATAGATTTTTGATGAAATTGCATCATTTTGAATAGTTTCATTCTTTTAAAAATTTCGGTTTGGCAACAATTTTTCATCGTATTTCTTATGTTACTGTTTTTAAGAGACTGAAAAGTTTAAGAAATTAAAAAGTTGTTTCTTTTTGCAACGGTAAATTGTTTAATTACTTTATTAGGATAATTAACATTTGTATCAAGGGATATTGCTTATTTCATTGTAATATTATGTTTTAATTATATATAATTTTAATTATAAAAAAGTTTTGCATGATATTTTTTAATCTGTTTAAGTTCTTAATCTGTTTATACCATTTGAGTTCTTAAGATTTTGCAAAGGGAAGTTGGTTAATTTATTTATTAGGATAAGTAATATTTGTATTAAGGGATACTGCTTATTTCGTTGTCATTTTTTATATGTATAATACATTTTTATTGATTTCTTTTTTGATAAAGTTGCTCTGCAGAGTAAAATTCTGCGCGAAATGTTTTGTTTTTGAGTTTCTTTCATGTTATGTTTTTCTTATTTCACTGTTTGTAAGATATTGAAACGTTTTGCATGATTTTTTTGCATGAGCCAGTGCACCTCGAAGCGAGTTTTTCGAAATTCGAATTAGATTTTTTTTTTTTTAATTTTGTGTTTTCTGACGAAATTGCGTTCTTTTAAGACATAAATGGGCTATAGCAAAGCGAGATGTTACTCTATTGAACAGTTTAAGAAATTGAAAGATTGTTTCTTTTTGCAAAGGTAAATTGTTTAATTAATTTATAGATCTATATTTAAAAGGGCGAGTCTTTCTGTGTGTGTAGGTGTCTTTCGTTCGTACTGCGCGTGAGCTAATAGACCCAGGCCTATGAAATCTGGTACACAAGATGCATCTAGACAAGATGAAATAGTATCAAATTGATAATTTTCTCTCATTATATGAACAACAATGGCACACAGCCATTGTTGCTGATATCAGCACGGAAAAATGAGGGCGATAATTCTGTGCTGTTTTTAAATTTAATGTTTCTCTTGGATACTGGACGTTTGTCTAGAGAAGGCAGCAGGAAGTTGGTTAATTTATTTATTAGGATGATTAATATTTGTATTAAGGGATATTGCTTATTTCATTGTATGCTTTTTATATGTAATGCATTTTTAACTGAATGGTTTTAACGTTGTTCTTTGTTTCTTTATCGATAAAATTGTTATGCAGAGTAAAATTCTGTGCAGTTTTTAAATTTAATGTTTGGTGTTCTCTTTAGGCATTTTTCCGGTACACTTAAAAGCCAAACGAAGGCTGGCCGCGGAGCGGCTAGTAAAAATATAAAATAAAACTACTAACCCGTTGAATATTTTCAAACTTAAATATCTCAAATTTAAATTCTCTTAAAACTCAGTATTCAAACTTCAAAATACCAAAATCGTCCAGCTGTAGCTGCATCATTGAAGAACAATATGCCATTAACGAAGATGGATTAGTGGCCTCTTTCCGCATATCACAATTAATTGTAAAAACTGGTAGAAGTAAGTAGAAAAAGTGGTAGTGGTAGCTGTAGCATCACGATATACCCCTTGAAAAACATAACCTTAACTGACAGGACAATAATACGAATAGTGAAGAAATGACTGTTAATTTTGATATTCTCCAAAAGTCCTCGTTTGCTATATAATTGGATGAGTCGACTGTTGCAGAAAGTGTTTTATTGATGACATATATGAAGTTTTTTGATTGAAACAATGCAACACAAAAAGAAATGTTATTCGCAATAAATCTTATTATGGATACCACAGCATTATCAATATTTAATGCTGCAAAATCTTACTTTAAAACAATAATTTACCCTTGAAAACTATTTTTGCGTGCCCTTACGATGGAGCATCACCAGTAGTAGACCACTGTCTTAGATTAATTGCTTATTTGAAAACAGAATTGCCAAGTGTATTGTGTATTCATTGTATGGCACATAGATAACATTTGGAACAAAACATTTAATTAGAAGTCTCCATTCATCATTGAGTACCGTATTTAAAGCAATAAACAATATCAAATCCAACGCCAAACATGACAGAAAGTCTCTGCAGTTACGTTAGGACAATAATGAGAATTTTTTAGGTTTCTTTTAAATATAGAAGTTCGATAGCTTTTAAATACAGAAGTTCGATAGCTACAATCAACTTAATATTTTCCTTGTCTCTTTTTGTAACATTATATGAGAGCATAATGACGTTTTTTGAAAGAATCTGTAATTTTCTTATGTCAATTCAGCTGCTATTATGATTTTGATCTTTACTATAAATTCTTCTTTCCCCAGTCCTCCCCAGAAAGCATATTAGCTTTTAGAATATGCAAGTCGAGGGTTTTGAATCGTAGAGAGACAGTTTCTGGCACTCGCAATGTAGAATTTCACCAACTTTTTACAAAAGGCATTATTCCGGATTTTGCATTTTGTCGCCGCTGATATTTTAACCTTTTCCAGTGGGCTATAGGGACCAGTTTCTAAGGTATTAGGGCCATTTAGACAGCTATTTTTAGAGGAAGATGCAGAAAAACAAATCAACAGGGTTTTACACTTCCTCCTCAATAATAAGGAGCAAATTTTATATCTGCATAATTTACTGTATAAAGTAGTATACAACTTTATACAAATTCATTATTCCGGATTTTGTATTCTCTCGCAACTGATACTTTAACCTTTTCCAGTGGGCTATAGGGACCAATTTCTTAGGTATTAGGGCCAGTTAGACAGCTATTTTTAGAGGAAGATGCAGAAAAACAAATCAACAGGGTTTTGCACTTCCTCCTCAATAATAAGGAGCAAATTTTAAATCTGCATAATTTACTGGTATTTCTTGAGACACATGGAAAGTAGTAAATGTAGAGGACATATATATTTCAGCTCCCGAGAAAAGGTTCCTTTAAATTTCTAACAGTTATTTTAAGTTTAAACATGCTTTACTGTCTATTCTCGTTTCCCATCTACTATTCTCTACCAGCATGAGTTTTTGGTATCTCGTTTTATGCAAACGAATTAGAAGGAGTATTTAAGGGAAGTTCAACTTACTTCGAGAGAGAATGCTTAGGAGTACTTAATGGCGCGTGTTTGCCTTCTGGCTACTTCGTTCTTGAATCTAATAGTCTCGGCCGTATTGTACGTTTCTGCTGATAATCGCCAGCTAAATTAATTTAAGAGCCAACCACGTTAAGTGTTTGTGTCTAGCTTCGGCTACGTCTACTTAGTTTAGTATTAGATTAGTTTCTTATTTCCTTATGTTGATGTAAAAGCCCAAGTGGAGGCTTTCTTGTAAGCCCGAGAAGATGTCATCTGTTAGTACTTCTTTGAGTGAATAAGAGAGTATTTTAACACTTCTCGAGGCTCTGTAGTAACTACTGGAACTCAGCAATAATTCACTACTTAGTGCACTAGGTTCCTCGACATTATATTATAGACAAAGTACTGAAGAACATTTCAGGTTACTCTTATACCCCGGTAAAATTAATTCAACCAGCTTATAGATTAGTTTGTGAAATGTGTAGACTAAGACTATTTTATTAATGCTTAAATCTGGTCCACCAACGGCCGAGCAGTAAAATCTCTGAGCACTGGTAGTTCCAACTTAGGTTTGAATCCAAGCGAAGGGACTGCCCCCTTTCGGGGTTTTCCCCGTGTGTAAAGTATACACGAGCCAGTTTCCATTAGAAAGTTCTCCATGAAGGCCTCTCTCTCCTTAGGCAGATAGACCCAGTATGTTTTGCCATAATAAACCACACCAAATCAAATCAAAGTTTAAATGACTTATTTCTTAATTTGCATTGCCTGGATAAATAAAATGGTTTGTATGTAGCGTAAGTCGTGCGCTTTACGTCAAAAGTTCAGGTGAAATAAAAAGGTTGTTTTAAAGCCTTTTTCAGTATTTTGTGTTTTCTTAAGGCGTGGTGATACTTCCCTAACCTGTCTAGTAGGGTCAGCAGGACTTAACTTAGTTTCAGATCTTATACATAAATGAGATCCATCTTTGTCAAGAATAAAGAAGAAACAATAAAGAAGGGTGCCTTTTCATTTAGCAGACATTTTAAAGAGATTTAACGAAAACAATTTGCGGCTTCAAAAAACAAATAAAACTCTTATCAGTTGAAAAATATTGAGTCATTATTTATTGATAAACACGATCTTTGCTGTCATAATCTACTGAACAGACAATTTCATCTGTTTCCCGAATCATCATCTGTAAAAGATGATGTAACTCAGAGGAGACTGAAAATCTCATGCTCATTTTGCTGAACTTAAACCGGATATTAAAAAACGATTTATAGATATTTTTGAACTAGATGTCTGCCTGGATGAAGAACTTTTCTACTCCGAATAATGCAGTGGCTGATTTACTTGTCAAGAAGAATTATTAAATCTCAAATATGATGAAGAGTGCAAATATAGTTTTTGTGTTGTTGGATACGAAAACCATTGGCTAAATAAAAAATTGTCCGCGTTATATCCAAGTATATGATTAGTCGAACTTCTTGTACCGTCATTAGTGGCTTAACAGGGCTTAATGGAGCTATTTAGTTTAAGAAACGTTGAGATCTGAAACAAGGCCTTAATCAGACCCATTAAGCTATTAAACTACCACAATACTACCCGAAATAACTTTGAATAGAATAAACAACTAAAATATGAAATTGAAGTCTAGAAGCTGGTGAGATTTACCAGCTGCACCAACAAAAGTACATTATTATATACTTTGTAAGATATAACACATGTTACTTACATGCATAAAAATATGTTACTTACATATACAAATAAATAAAATAACAAAATATCATAAACACCCCACTTTTTCTTAAAAGCGACAGGGAAATATTAAACACAATCAATATATAAATTCATTTAATTTAGAGATACATATTTTATGAAATTTGATAATTTCAATTTAGTCACTGTATTTTTACTTAGATCCTTTAGAGTATTAAATTTAGCAATATCTGGAATAAATCTTAGAGCAATATTTTTCATAGAAGAACATCTAAACAACACATGCTCAATATCGACATTACTCATGCCACATGGACAGGCACAAATATATCCAAATATATAGAAATTTATATTTAATTTACTAATACCGTTTCCAACTTATACCTTGTAGAAGCAGGATTTAGAGTTGTTAATTATATTATGACCAAACACAGAAACCATCTGAATATTTTTGAAAGCGGAAATCTTCATTTTTTCTTTACAGAACTTGAACCATACACCAAATATTTAGTCTCACAACATCAGCCGCAAGAATCCTATTAATAATTAATTAAACACGTTGCATATGATTTTCATTTTATGCAATTTAAGCAGATTTTTGTTTATTTTTTAATAAATTTTCAGTCTATTATAAATAAATGTTGTAAAACCTTATATGAGTTTTAGATAACACGGTGATGTCAATTACAATAAAATTAAGATGGTATCTTTGTTCTGGGAGGTGAATCACCAAGAGAACAGCTAACCATCCAACCAACAGGCACAGAATTAAAATAGTTTTAAGTTTATTCTACCTCACTTCTTGTCAGTGATTAAATTAAAATATACAAACGTAAAATTTATCATCCAACCTGGAACCTAGTTTCAACACAATGCTTCTTTTTAAAATGGACATAAATTCAACACTTTAAATTTAACTCAACTAGTGACTACAAAATTGCCTAGACCGCAACAGAATTTTAAACACACACTTATCAAACCGTATCTAACCTCAGTTTAAAGCATTCTCGGCAAGACTGGCACACACTGTTTTCTTAGATTGGCAGGGCAGCGGAACGCATGCTAAACTCTCACACTGCTATTCGTAAAATTATATACATTGTAATAAAACTGCCCTGCAAAGTGATCTCTGCATATTCGGAGTTCCTATTCCGCGCAGAGGTAAGTTTAGATCCATAGCTTAGTATTAATTTTGAATCGTAACATCCGCAACACAGCACTTTTTCGCTCTTCGTCCAGGTCAAGAGGAGGAAGTCCAGAAAATACATTCAAAGCGCTGGTCAATGGAATACGATATCTCTGGGGCAAATGCTCAAAAGAAAAGAACGTTGTGCAGCCTAAGTTATTCAGACAAACATAAAAAGAGGGAAAAACTATTGTTACGAACTGTGTACGTATGTAAATCATTTTAGTGAAATGACATGTAACATTGCACTATTATTGTTGTTCTCTTGTCCATTATCATGTGGAACAATGGTTACCACAGCCTACTCCGAAGAGAGGTTGGACTTCTACTTTCCACCCCCAATTTTGAGGAAGAGCACCCCGGGGGAATTCCGGGGGTCTCCCACCAATCCACAAAAGAGGACTCTCGGCTCGCCGCATATTTAAAATGCATGTCTTCTCCGGGATTCCAACCCGTGTCCTTCGGTACCGTAGTAGGTTCCCCTAACCACTATACCATCTGTGCGACAATTGTACTATTTTTTGGATAATGTAACATGAAAATCTAAAGAGACGATGCTTTGCCTGGGAAAAGTAAGAATACACTGGCAAGTCTATTTAAAATTTAGTAAATGGATATCTCGCTCAACTGGCAATATATCACCAAGCTGGCCATCGTTTTGCCGATTAATTTAATGTAACATGAAAATCTAAAGAGACGATGCTTTGCCTGGGAAAAATAAGAATACACTGGCAAGTCTATTTAAAATTTAGTAAATGGATATCTCGCTCAACTGGCAACATATCACCAAGCTGGCCACCGTTTTGCCGATTAATTTAGTCGTCAGATTTGGCGAAAAATCACCAAACGTCGACAAACTTGGCGACCATTTCAGATCATTCTACATAGTTTTATCATTCTCGTTTAAAAACTGAAATTTTATTATCTTTTTGTACCAAAATCGCAGCAACACAAATTTTGAAGAAAATACGTTTATGTCACTCACTCAAACTTTCGCAAAACTTAAATCAGACGTAAAAGGATATATATGGCAGAAACTGCTTAATTTTCTCAGCTTTTCTAATCAGTAACAAATGGGGTAATAATAATATACTTTTATTGACATAAAAGGTAATATTTTTCTCTGTCTTGCTCTTTTCATTAATATGAAATGAATGAAAATTATTATGAAAAATAATTCTGCAGTAAATTGGATTCTCTTTCATAGTAAAGCTAGAATTTGTTAGATCCATTTGCACTCCCTTAATTTCTACGCAGGTGTTAAAAAATGCGCTTTAAGGTCTTTCAAATTTGTCTTTCACTAACAGAGTACTTCAATAGCTGTGACTCATATTTCGCTATCATATAAGGTTGTATTTATAAGATAAAGGCTAAATTCTAACACAGGAAGTTATCACATGTGGCTGTAATAAGATTTAAAGAATACTCTCCAGAGACCTCTGTTTTGGTTAAACATGTAAATACTCCAAACTATTTTACAGCTTTGTGCTTAACTATTCATTTTTGTTAAATATGAATCAATTATTAATCAAATCTTCAAATGCTTTAATTAGAACCAGTATTTGCTTCGAATAAACGTACCAGAAGGTTAATATTTATCATTTACAGAGATAAGTAATAATTCGCGTGCTACAAAAATATGCAGAAACATGTATCCAAAGATTTAATGCACATTCAAAGTAATATTTACATGATATTTCGTGAAATTAATATCGTTCTGTTAGAAGATGAGAATGACAGTTATAAAAGTACATCAGGCTTGGTCATATTCACTAGAAAAGAATATTACTCTAGAAAATATTACACTAGAATAATTATTGGAAGAATATTACAGATTCTTTCAATATATTTTCTCTATTTGCTTAAAAGGGTAATATTTAAAATTTACAATAATGCTGAAGGAGAAAGAAAAGGAAAACCTTTTTTAATCTTCCTCTCTACAACTCTTATATCCCAGAAGTTAAACTTCAATATCTAGCATCTCCCATCGTTTTATTCTAGCAGAGCTAGTTAAATATATAGGAGTTTTCTATAAAACAATCTTTTTTTTTCCTCGGTATTAGACTCGCATTTCAATTTTACACTTTTCCTGTTCAATCAGAAACTGTTCGGGCCAATGCGCAATTTGGTTTTCATAAAGAAAAGCTCTGGGACGGAAGCTAGCAAGAGCGGGGAGCTGCAACAAATACATTTCCAAGATATAAATCTGTATTTGAGTTGAGCTAGATTTCAGAAAGAGGGAATAACGGAAATGCTACCCCCCTTCCCTAGAAGAGCCTTGTTTTTAATATCCCCAAAAACTTTAAACTGTTCCCCATAGTCGTACCTATTGCATTTCCTTCCCAAAATTGGTTCTATTCTAGGGCTATCTGAAATTCGTAAAATAACTTCAATGTAATAAAATAGTTTTGAAAGCGATGATATTGCATTGTTTTCATCGAATTTTAGGTATCATTTCCATTTCATGGAATTTTTCTTTCAAAAATAAAGGATAATTTTTCCTGTCACTTCAACATTCATTATAATAATGTCCAACTGGGACAAAATTTACCTTTAGTTTAATAATACTAATAATAATATTGCTTGCAATACTAGAATGAAAAAATATGCCTAACTCAAACTTTTTTCCCATCTTATTGTTTAAAATTATACATTACACGGGGTTGAAGTTCTTTAGAACAAATTAAAATTCATATAAAATTCATAAACTTATCTAAATGATTATTTTAAAAAACAAAAAAGGTTTAGAATTAAGTTTTATGTTTGAAGTAGGAAACAATTAAATACTTATAACTAATCCATTGCCATTTCATGGAATTTTTCTTTCAAAAAGAAAGGATAATTTTTCCTATCACTTCAACATTCATTATAATAATGTCTAACTGGGACAAGATTTACCGTTAGTTTAATAATAATAATAATAATATTGCTTGCAGTACTAGAATAAAAAAATATGCTTAACTCAAACTTTTTTCCCATCTTATTGTTTAAAATTATACATTACACGTGGTTGAAGTTCTTTAGAACAAATTAAAATTCATATAAAATTCATAAACTTACCGAAATGATTATTTTAAAAAACAAAAAAGCTTTAGAATTAAGTTTTATGTATGAAGTAGGAAACAATTAGATACATATAACTAAAAATATTAATTTGCAATAATAGCTTTGCACTTATCTCAGAATCAAAGTTTTAAAAACATACGTAAGAATAATGTGAAATCAATTTCCAATTTGCCATAATATATGTCTTTCTGACATTTTAAATTGCTCTAAATACATGTGGTTTCTCTCTTCCATATTATGAACTGCAAATTTGCCTAACTTACACATATGTTTAATTTTAAATATTTCTTCTTAACGTAATCAAATTTATTTTTCGGTAATAAATGTTTTATTATATTTAAGTCAAGTTACAGTGGTATAATGTATCAAAATATATTAAACTTAACTTTGAAAGCTATAAATTAGTATTGGTTCTTTGAATATGTGTTTAAGGTTTTTCTGTCAAATCATTCAAGTCGTTTACTATGCGATTTAGATTTTATTGAAGCCTTTCTTTATCCAGGATAGCTGGAAAACCTGAGTTCTCTAAAACGTTTTAAGTGCCCACTTATGCTTCATGCCAACATATTACAAATGCATTTCTTGCCTACTTTCTCGACTAGCAAAATAATTCGGTTTTTAATATTTCTTACCATCTTAATTTTCCTTATTTTTCTTTAAACATCGCTTAAATTTAATAACTGGATTACTAAAACTTACTAATTCTAATGCTCTGAACGACGAATTTTCTGCTACGTTTAATACTCCACACATGTTTTGATATAATTATGTCTCAATTTGTAATACGTCCAACTATTAGTTCTCGATTTCTGCACTTAAATATAAACTGGATTTTTCTTTACGCAGTTGGCAAATTTCCAGTTATGGAAGAAAAATTGTGAAACATAGATAATGTGAATAAGTGAGTTTCACAAATAATTTTTTTCTATTGTGTGTTTTAGCGTGAAGAGTATCTCATAAAAATTCATGATAAAGAAAATTTGTTAATACTGAGGCAAAATCAGAACTTTGGGAAATGCTACGCTCGTATGGATACCATGCTTATGAAACTTGTTAAACTGGTAATTTTTGCTCACACATTGTAAAATCTAGTGCATCTTTCAAGCCGGTGGTAAGCATAATTTCATTTAATTTCTAATTGTTACGTTCGCAAATGTAATTATTTTCAACACTTTAAAAACATGAACAATTTTTTCTCTGGTCTTGAGAAAGTTGTGAGGTTTCTTTAAATTTTAGCGATCAGGAACTGTAGCTCGAATTATGCAATTTTGCAGAAAATTTTAAATAACAAATATCATAAATGGCAATCCATCTTAGGAGATTTCCCAGTCAATAATATGTGTGGAAAATGTCTTCAAACTTTAACTCCATTCAGCTGTCGCCATTTACAATAGCAATACAACAGAAGAAATAGGTGTCACAAAAATGTTGAATATTTTTTATCCAGTGATGACACAAAGCTAAATTGACGGTGTACACGTCATCTAGGTTCGCAAGCCTCGTGCTACGCACGTGACCTAGGAAAAGCGTATCTCTTTCATCTATGAGGAAGCTCAATAGCAGCCTCAAATAATCCCTGCTTACTTACCATGGCTTTCAGCATTAATATAACTGAATGTGATAGCAGTAGGTAATACATCAACGAAAAGCGTCATTGACAGTATTTTAGTTGCAGTGCTGTAATGGGAAGTGGAAACCTAGCAACATGAAATATCCTTCATTGTATTCTCTGTTGCCTTATGTTATATCCCTCAATTTTAGAGAATCGGTAATTTACTGAACAGAAAATATATGAGAAGTTTAAATTTAATTTTGAACTTTAAACAGAATGCAACAGTAACGTATGCTATGGTTAGTTAGATTTTTAAGCCATGTATGAATTTAAATTAAAGCATATTTTTTAGAATTTGCTAAAATTTTAATTATCTACTAGAAGTTAAATTATACTATTAGAAATTAATTGAATTAAAGCTTTCCTAAATAAATAAATTGGTATTTTTATAATGCATCATTCAAAATTAACTGCTAAGTAATGCATCACAAGCAATGAAAAATATAAAATGTTCGTGGCATTCAAAAATAATTTACTTGTTTATTTATCATGCTAACATCAAATTTGAGGAATAATATGTAAATTTCTATGCACTTACAAGAGAATATATGCCTCTTATTCATTATTCCACAAGCTTTCAAGTGTTGCACAAACAACAAAATTTAGCATATTTGTTTTTGGAGAAATTTCAGATAATTATTTTTTCAGATAATCAGTTGTTTTTAATGTTTTATTTCTGATATAATACATTTTAGAAATCTGTCATACTCGCTTACAATTCCCGGATTCAGTTCTAATTTGTTAGCGTATTTTGTAGTTTCATTGAATAAGTACACTCACTTCCAAACGTTAAGCACGAAGATGTAAAATGCAAAAACAAATCAACAAATACTGCTTTGATTGACACAAAATTCATCGGGAAAGTAGCATATATATTTATGCATAAAACAAAATCAATAATTATATACAGAAATAAAAACAATATTAAATTTTTGTAAGTTATCAGATAATGACATACTGCAGACTTAGAAAGAATGAGGTATATAGTGAAAATAAACAGGATAAAATGAAAAAAAGGACTTTAATAGGGTATGTGATCCTCCTTCATCCGTATACAATGTTTACACCTTGGGACCATGCTTTCAATTAGGTGGTCAACCACCGCAGAATTAAGCAATCGTCATCCTTCTTGTAGAGCAGTTTCCAGCTCAATAAGAGTGGCTGGAGGTGGGAAACGTAAAGATACAGCACGGTCGAGAGCATCCCGAAGATTTTTCAATGGGATTAAGGTCGGACGAATATGCAAACCACGACTTACGCGCAATCCCTTCGCTCTCCAAGTAGTCATCGACGATGTCGATCTCTATGGGGACGTGTGTTGTCCATTAAAACAAAAGTAGGGCCAACTGCTGCAGCGTATAGTCTCACAATGGGTTCTAGGACTTCATCTCGATACCAGACAGCCGTCAAAGAACCCCGTTTAAAGATGTGCAGGTCGGTGCGGTATCCTAATGAAATCCCTGCCCACACCATAATGTTTCCGCCTCGGAATCCGTTACGTTCGGTGATGTTTTGGGACTGATTGCGCGTTCGTTGTTCACGCCATATTGTTATACGCTTCTCATCTGGCTCCAGAGCAAATCTTGACTGATCATTAAACGACATTGCCCCAGTCAGACACATTCCAATTGACATGTTCTTGGCACCACTGTAATCGTGCCCCTCTTAATTGGACGGATAGAGGAACACAAACTGGAGGTACTGGGCGTACAGTCCACTCATATGTAATCTTCGGTGTACAGTAGCTGCAGATATCGCCTTACCAATGAACGCTGTAACCATAGATGTCACACGTGTGGAGGTCGCTCTGTGATTCCGCTTCGCTACAATAGTAATGTATGGATCTTCCGCGGGGGTTGTAATACTTGGACGACCGGCTACGGGCCTTCGGACAGTCTGTGTGGTTTGGAATTGTTTCCATGAACGTGAAATTACAGAATGATGAACGCCGAAGAAAAGAGCAACATCTGTGATCGACTGCCCTGCTTCAATGCGCCTCACAGCACGCCAGCGCTCAGAATCTTTCATTCGTCTTCTGGAAGTCATAGAAACACGTATGTCATGAAAACAAATTGTACGAAAGTTTTAAACACCTTCTTACAGTACTTACAATCAACTTCTGTAACCCTTCATGAAGCTGGCTTCTTATAAGACTCCCTTTTTGCATATTTCTTGACATGAAAGCGCGATTGGCTGTTACCTAACATATTTGCATACTTCCATCTACCTCTGCAGGGAATTGCATCCTCTTCAATTCTGACTAGCTTCCGGAAATTAGCATTTTCCTCTCCGTGCTTAACTTTTGGAAGTGAGTGTATATCTATCTATCTATG
>KK116240.1:90662-102665 GCA_000611955.2 Stegodyphus mimosarum | reverse complement strand
ATATATATGTATATATATGCCTGACAGAAACGTTATCCAAGCTCCTCGCTTACAACTCCTAAGAACAAAGCGTTGGACTGAAAAGTAAAAATCAATTAAGAATTTATTAATCAAGTCTAGGCAGCGTTCGCTGTTTTAGGTAGCTAGCAATATCGTCACCAGGTAGTTTAAGGATGTCTTTCCATTCAATTCATTCTAATCCAAAGTATCTTTAAATTTAGGATCCCTGACTTTATTCTGCAATGTCTTTAGAATTCTTCAATGTCAGAAAACTGAAGAAATCCACTTTGCCCTCGGCGGGATTCGAACTCCGGACCTCAAGATTACGCCTCAGACATGTTTCCAGTTACCCCACGAAGACACATGGAAGCGTGGAAGAAAATGCTTTATAATTTAAAAGCCGAAAGTACTGCCATCTTTAGCTAGGATTTCTTCATTTTGGGGAATACTGGTTACAGAAAGCAAAAATTCCCTCAATTCACATTCACAGTTTTCACAAATCCATTTTGATATGGATAACTGGTAAGTATTTTTCCTGAGCATGTATTAATGGCTCAAAAATAATACTACTGGACATTAAAAATGTAACATCATGAAGGCCATTTTTAATTTATTTTGATATAAATAACTGGTAAGTACTTTTCCTGAGCATGCATAAATGCTTCAAAAATAATACTGCTGGATATTAAAAATGTTTCACCATGAAGGCCATTTTTAATCTATTTTGATATGAATAACTGGGTGTACCTCTCCTGAGCATGTAGTAATGGCTCAAAAAGAGTACTGCAAATTACATGCAAAGGAACAGCGAGAGAACGCAAATTTCCAATAAACAGTATTTAAAAAATTATACTCCAACTTAAGCAGCCTTTGGGTTCTTTCTTTTTCTAAAACTTCTAGGTGGCGTTTTTGGCACACGATTTGCATATTCGCTGCAATAGAAATAAATTTTTTTGCTTTTGATATATGCAAAAATCTAGTCTATTATTAGATTCTTCCTTAATGGTATTGCATTTTGTATTTCCAGCAATGTGCATTTGAATCTCTTGGATTTAACATCCCCTTTTAGACCAAAATCCTTCTCCTTTTCTCTGTTGTTCAATTCCCCTAAAACGCAACAGTATTTTGTGCATCCAGTTTGTAATCCAAGGTACAGGGGTATCACTTTCAAATATCCATTGGCATACTATGAGTGGTTCTTTCAATTCATAGCGCTGAGCGAAAGCTACATATTTCATTTGAATACCATAAAAATGTGACATTGACGGGAAATCATTTGGATCCGCTTTAAATAGATTCTATTATGGAACGGTATGACATTAAAGCTTGTTTTCAAAAAGTCTCTAAAAAGCCTTCTTTAGAGCGCTGATCTCAAATTTCAAGCAACGGATCTTCTTTTCTGTGACATACAAAGCCATCCATTACTGTAAGTAAATGCTTAAAATTAGCTCCTGTTCTCTTCGATAGAGGCTATGCGTACACAATTTTAAACAATTTTATCAGTATCTATTCTCATTCCCCTCTTAGTACATTTTATCAACATATTTTCCCTCCTAAGAAAAGAGTTCTGAAATATGAATTCAATTTGAAAGTATGTGATACTTTAAGCTTAAGCCAGAAAATTTTAAAAGTGAAAGCTTTTTTTTTCCATGACTGCAGCTTGTCTGTTGACCTTACTCAGTCTGTTATTAACAAAATCTAATTTTCCATGCTTGACCGCAGCATCAGCCTATTTTGTTTTCTTACGAAAATCGATTTTTAAACATATCAATGGTTGTAAACACAAGAAATTCTATTGATCAATTTTCCATCTTCATCATTTGAGCAATAGGCGTACATTTTAACTCGTTTATAAATTAATTACCTCCAGATTCTCAAAGAGGAAAATTGTTTAAACAGATTACTAAGAACATCTCTGAAATCTTAAAATAATGTTAACTTATACTTTGTTATGAAGGAATTCATTGTAAAGCTTATGTGAAATAATTATTATAAATTTTCACTTTAATCTTTGAGTTGTTATAAGTGCCATCTACACAACAAGGATAGTCTTCATAAATTGATTCTTAGATTAATTTTTAGTTCTTTCCAAAATTTCCTTCCACAGTTTGTTACATAACCATACCCAGAACGGAGAAAAAATAATACATTCCTTTCTTAAATTAATAATAACCCTAACTCCGGTGTTATTCTCCGGTACATCCCAGGTTTTAGATTATCTGTATAATTAGAAATTTTTGAATATTTCAAACATTTTTAAGGCAGGCAATTTTTTTAAATATTTGAAATTAGTTTGTAAAGTTCTACTGTCCTTCTGTTATGTAGAATTTTGAGAAATAGCGATTGAACTGAGGAAGGGTTAAAACTGCCCTTTATTAAACTCTTTAACTTATTTACAATGCGTCAACTTGACGCTAACATACTACGCCTCAACTTGGGCAGTAATTGAAACAGTAGAATCAAACTTAAGAATTCAAGATGTTCACAAATAGTAGAATTGCACTACAGGGCTCATATAATCCTCTAGCCTACAGCCCGTAAATGAGTCTAGTGGCAGCAAGATAATAGCGATTAATCCGCGCCTAACGAGCAATAACTGCTACACAGAAGTTTTCATATAACCACACACGGCAATTTCCCGGACTCTCTCTTTCTCTACTGGAACGTCCATATTTAACTTATTCTTCCACTGGTAGAATTTGCATTTCTTAAGCGCGCTTCCAAATTTAAATATTCTGGCACTGACAATTAGAGGAATGAAAGCTTATAAGAAAGTAACTTAAAATTAAATGTAACTGGTTATTTAAAATAAATATAAATCCCTACATTTTAACATACTTGCTTATTTTTGTAAATAGTCTAGGAAATAAATGAAACTAATATTAATTAAACTAACATTAAAAATACTAATATTAATGGCATATAATCATATAGAATTCAATATACACTGCTGGCCACCCAAATTGCAACGCCAAGCAAGACAAAAGATATCACAACAAAATTTATTTAGAAGATAACATGTTGACCAAGTATCAAATGATTAAATTTATAGACTTCTGTGAAGTGTGGTTCCTTCCAGAATCAGTAGCCAGAGTAGCTGCCATTGTTGGAGATCACCGCTGCCACACGCCTCGGCATTGATTCAAAGAGACTTTGGATGTGTTCTTGGGGTACAGCAGACCAAGCAGCTTCCACAGGACAGGACAGGACAGGACTAAGTGTGGGAAGCACCAACACAACGCCATTGGCAGAACTGGTGTCGCTCCTTCACACTAACCGTCTTGAGAAGAACACTAAGCAGCTTCCACACGTTGCCAAAGTTGATTTGGTGTGGCAGCTTGGGATGTAATCTGAGTCAATCGTTCCGCAACCATGGACCACATGATTTCTATCGGCGAAAGATCCGGAGAGCGAGCCGGCCAGGAAAGCAATTCAATCTGTCGATTGACGAAGAACCCTTGGACAATGTGTGCCACGTGTGGTCACGCGTTGTCCTGATGAAATACGGCTGTGGGCAAGACCTGAAGGTAAGGAAGGACAACTGGCTGGAACACCTCGGAGATGTAGCGCTGGCTGTTTAAAGTACCGGCAATGCGTACTAGAGGAGTGCGAGAGTAATATCTAATACCGCCCCATACCATAATACCCGGTGCAGGACCAGTGTGGCGGTGCATAACGTAGCTGTTCAGCATCCTCTCTCCACGGTGTCTCCAGACTCGAATCCGACCATCGTGGTGTTGCAGACAGAAGCGTGACTCATCAGTAAAGACAATTTCATTCCATTCTGCCGTTCACATCCTTCTTTCATCACACCATTGGCGGCAGAGACGTCTGTGGTTCTGCGTCAAGGGTGGACGAAGCAACGGAAGTCTTGCGGACTGACCACTCTACTGTAAACGGTGTCGAATGGTACGTGCAGACACTGGATGATGCGTTACATACTGAATGTGTTGTGCTATGGTTCGTGATGTGACTGAGCGATCCGTCACTGCCATACGCACAATGTTCCTGTCAGCACGTGAAGTGGTGCGCTGAGGTGGATGCGATCTAACACGTCGTTCGGTCGTACCCTCCTGCATCCAACGGTCACATATCCGCATTAAAGTTGTTTGGCTTTGTCCAACACGACTACCAACTTCCCTGAAAGATAATCCACAGTTTTACGATCGCTATACGAGCGGTATTCTGCGTACATTTGATTTATTAGTCAGCCAGCTCAAGTTTGCTTTATTGGTTAATAACTACGGCAAAGCTTAAGTTTGTAAGGGCCACTTGCCTAATGGGAACGACACTTCCCTGGAGGACCTGAGTTATGAGGAACCTGAACTAAGATGTTTCGTATTTATGAATAGGATCTCTATAATGATAAAATAATTAAGTAAATAATTCATTAAGTTAGAATAATTCGAGAAAATGAGTTTAAATGAAGTGCAGCAAAAGATGTGTACAATTACATTGGCCGTTCAAGGAAGTCATGTGATGTCCATATCAGTTTTTTTATTAATGTTTACTTCAAAAGTAAGTTTGAATAATATTTTGTTTTAATTGCTAAAAATTATTGTTAATTTTTTTAAATTAATATTTTCCATAACAATAGTTTTTTCACTTTCCAGGATAATATAATCTTTTTCCAACAAAAAATTTTATTTTAAAATTATACATAATTTGTTAAATTATATTTATATATATGTATATTATTGAAGTACTGTATATTTTGTTATTAGTTACACATATGGGTCATTATGAGATTCTAAAATTGTTTTTATTAACATTATTATCATTATTACTGTAAATACTTTTCCCCAGGGACCCGAATTACGAAAAAATCCACTCACAGTCCTCTGCAAGAGCGTATCTCGGTTTTTAATCCGAGGGGGTTTCTGTGATTCATGTAATAATTATTAACTAATTGCATACAAGATTGAATCAGTTAAGGAACGTTTCATATTGATTATCAGTTGGATATTTCAATAATGGAAAATTTTCATATACACAGTCCAGTCACATTAATGTGACCATCTGTCAAAAGCCAGAATAACCACCTTTCGCAGAGCGGACTGCTGCGAGACGTGCAGGAAGAGAGTCACATAGGTCCCTGAAGGTGTTCTCTGGGATGTTGAGCCATGCCGACTCTAATGCCGTGGCCAGCTGCGCTAGATTACGCGGTTGAGGATCAATGGCGCGAACAACTCGATAGAGATGGTCCCACAGACGCTCGATTGGGTTTAAGTCAGGTGAGTTTGCTGGCCAGGGGAGGACGGTAAACTCATCCTGGTGCTCTTCGAACCACGCACGTACACTGGCAGCTGTATGGCACCTCGCATTGTCCTGCTGGAAGATGCCATCATCCTGAGGAAAAACAATGCGCATGTAGGGGTGAACATGGTCCGCAAGGACAGATGCGTACTTGTATTGATCCATTGTGCCTTCCACAATGATCAGTGAACCTAGAGAATGCCAGGAAAACATTCCCCAGACCATAATGCTCCCGCCTCCAGCTTGGACCGTTCCGGCAATGGTTGCAGGGTGGTTCCTTTCAGAGGTTTCACGCCTTATACGCCAACGTCCATCTGTCCGATGGAGCATAAAACGCGATTCATCCGAAAACGCAACCTGTCGCCACTCAGTGGACGTCCAGCTGCTGTACTGGCGTGCAAATTCTAGCCTTCGCCGTCGATGAACAGCAGTCAGCATAGGTGCACGAACCAGGCGTCTGCTTCGGAGGCCCAGACGCAGCAATGTTCGCTGAATAGTACTTTGGGAGACACTTTTGGTAGCCCCTTGGTTCATTTTGGTGGTCAGTTGCTCAACGGTAGCCCGTCTATCTGCCCGAACGCATCTGCGCAACCGTCGTTCGCCTCTGTCATCTATGGCCCGTGGTGCACCACATTTGCCACGTCGCTGATTTTGGACAGTCCCATTTTGCCATGCACGGTACACTTTTACCACGGCGGCACGCGAACAGTTCACAAACTCAGCCGTTTCGGAAATGCTTCCACCCTTGGCCCGAAAGCCAATGATCATGCCCTTTTGGAAGTCGGATAAATCGCTTCGTTTCTGCATTACGCCAACGATTGAAATGTTTTCCGAAGCCCTCACACACCCTTTATATACGCTCAACTGCACTGTGCTGCCACCTGCCTTCTGTGATTGGTTATTTAACTCTGACATGGAAAGTACGTGGTGGTCACATTAATGTGACTGGACTGTGTATTATTATCTTTAACAATTTTATGAATTTACGGGAAAACTTTTTTATGAATTATTTCCTTGTCCGAAGTAAATGAAGTATTTTAAGAGCTAAAAATTTCGTATATCATATTTCGATGGAAATAGCCATTTTTGACCATTCCCTAATCAGTTTGGACGATTTTCTGGGGTGACATCTGTAGATATGGACAGAATTAAACGTGCTTTTCAAAACAGTTGGAAAATGGATTCAAAAGGGATTTTTCTTCATTATTTCTGTGTGTACGTATGTGTATATATATGGATCTTGCATAACTTAAAAGCAATTAGCGGTAGAAAGTTTTTATTTGGGACTGCTATAACATCTAGCTGTGCACCTTCCTTTCTTATTGCAGTCGACAGTACCATATATATATAACCACCCCCTTACTCGGTTTAAAAGTCTTTACCCGGCAGTTATTTTCACAATCGTTCCTTGTAGTGATACATTTCCATTTACAGAAGTGTTCTAAATGACAAAAATATTCATGTTTTGGAAATGTCAAATTCAAAAAAAAAAAATTTACTTTCAACAAATAGCGAAATCTAACAATTAATGTCATCTTCCGGCTTTTATATTTATATTTGGGAAAGTTTAATACTCGTTATGAAAAAAAACAGTATAAGAATTTTGACTCCCAGACTACAGAAATTGGCCGAAATATTTAATTTCAAAATTTGAAATTTTTTATGTCATTTTCAACCTGCTTGGAACCTTTGGATCGGTTAATTAAGTAAGAATAATTCTAGGAAATAAGTTTAAATGAAGTTCAGCAAAAAATGTCTATAATTTAATAGGCCGTACATGGTAGTCAATTTGTGTCAACATCAGACTGCCCTTTCTTCTATAATCATCTGGAAATACACTTCAGGAACGTGGCTGTGTTGAAACCTTTTCGGCTACTCTTTGAAAAAGACTCAAGAATTTTCAACTACGTGTTTTATTATTATATCTTACTGTTATTCTACTGAGTAGTTTTATTTTTGTTTCGATTTTAATTTGTGCCACTAATTCTGATTTAATTCATTACTTCTTGATATACATATATATATATAGAGAGAGAGAGAGAGAAAGAAATAGATAGGTATAGATAGAGATAGATAGATAGATGGATATTATTGAGAAAAGTAAGATATATATATATTACAGCCACAAGTAAGAGATTTAGAACCAAATTTAGAAAGACATGAAAGAAATAAAATTCAAAATCAGTAAAGCCCGAAGTCCCTATAAATATGTAAAAAATCTCAACTAATTGTCACTTGAACTACAGATGTGAAATGCAAAATTACAAAAAATAATAGGAAGAGGAATGCAATTGAAATATTCAACGTTATCAAGAGGAGGTAGATCAGACTCAACTGAATCCCTCCCCCTAAGGAAAACCACTGCGTTTCTGTTTGTCCAAAATTAGCCGATGAACAATTTTAAATTATTTTATTATTAATAATGAGATAATTTTGTTTTAAAATAAATGTTGTTTAAAATGAGTAATGGTTTAAAAACTTTTCTAATACTTTAATATATATATGCACGCAAAAATAATTGATAGAAGGAATATACTCGAACAAGAACTAGACGCATCAAAATGTAGTAACAGAGTAAACAAAAGAATTTTAACTTTCATACATCATATTCTAGCTGTTCTAGATAAATTAAAATTGTTTCCTTTTTTTGCGCTCTTTTGTGTAAATAATATATACAGAGAGAGAGAGAAAGAGAGAGAAATAGTTGTTAAGTGTGCACATATGCACACCAGTGGTAAAACGAAGAAAACCACATATAAGCACTCTTGTATCGATCATACCGATACAAAACCGAGCTCTTTACACTAATGACAAAAACGTCCATCCACTGGAAATTGAGCAGTATGAAGATTTATGTCAGCCATTTGAAAGTTTTGAAAACCCTCATTCTCTCCTAATCACGACGTAGAAGAGATGACTATTGAGGAGAAAGCTTCTAGTTGGAAATCTTCCATCATTTTCGCAAATTTGAACTACATTTTTCATTCGAAATGGAATGATACAGCACTGAAAGCAAATTTCGAACTAGAACTGAATTAAGTGGGCTTTAACAGTAGAAGAAGCCTCTTTTTGCGTGATTAATGACTACTATAGACAATAAGAGTTCATTATTCAAGAAGGCAGCTTGCTCTAACCTGGTCTGCTACAAATGGCATAGCGTCATCATTACTCATCTAACTCCCCTCTTTTTCCCACTTACTTTTTTCAGTTACGGGTTTTTTCCGATAGAGCTTTTTGCTGTCATCACTTTTTGACACATCATCATTTGGCCATTCATTATGTATGCCTACATATTTGTTTCAGGAACATTGAACATTGGAATCTAGGTGAATGGTATCTAATTTCATTGCCCATAAAACTTCTACTCTGAGCAGATTGAATTTCACGCGATAAAATATGTTGAAAGGTAAGCTTTAGTTTTTGAGGAGTGCGTAATTTACCTTTTTTCCCAAATCCGTGAAAAAAGGCCCAGTCTCATTACGATTTTATTTTTATTTTTACCACGAAACCCATTTCTATTACTTTTAAAGTGTTTCTATAGCTAAATCTTTTTAATGCATTTAATAAAAAAGTCTTAGAAACTTCCCTAGATACAGAATAAATATCTTAATTATTATGCATTTTAAAGCATTAAATAGCGCTTACTCTGTAGAGTCATTAGGTATTTTTTTAAAGCTGGAGACATCAAAAATGAGCAATACGCTTGCCGGGACTCGAACCACGGACCTCTCGAATACGCGCCGAGCTTGCTGATCACTACACCCGAAGTCACGCGAAGAAGGAGGGAGAAATACCCTATATACTTTCCCTTTTAAACGGCGACTGGAGATTAGGGAACCCAACCGCCAAATTCTGGGGTGGATAATCATCATCCACCACCTTTTTTAGTTCGAGCGCCACTGTAGAGTCATTAGGTTATTTCGAAGCAGGTGAGATGAAAAATGAGCAATGCCCTCACCGAGACTCGAACCACGTACCTCTCGAATACGCTCCGAGCGTGCTGACCACTGCAGCACGAAGGCATGCAAAGAAGGCGGGAGAAATACCTTATAACTGTAAAAAGCTAAGGTAATATTTCATATATCTTACCAAAACATTTTTATCATATCAATTATAATTCGACAGATAATTTGCCAATTTTAATTATTAAGCCTATAAAACTTCCATCAGATTCTACCATTATTGCCTGAAAAGGGTTTTAATGTAAGCTGAATATTCCTCAGACAACTATTAGAGCTATGAATGAAAATGTTATGATATTTATTGTATAAAGGTTGCAAACTCTAGTGGAATGAAGATTTTTTGTGTCGCTTATTTTGAGAACAGTTTGTTTCTCTTCAACACATCTGTAGGAATTTCTGCAAGTTTTCCTCTTGCAGGCAATGTTACCTTAAACACTAAACGCTCTTAATATGATGCATTAATAACAGTCCTTAACTCGTACAATTCCAGCGTTTCGTATTCCATGATTAGAAACAAGAACTCTTTATTAAACGAACTTAAAAGTTGTTTTTAGGAAAATGGCAATATTGAATTTCATCACTATGTTTTCAAAATGTTTTAGCATCCAGAAGCCACTAGGGAGGCCATAAAGTAAATGCATAATATGTAAATCCTTATTTTCTGAAAAGTATTGTAGAGCAGCTTCATTAGAGAAATTATACGCTTGGCTTTCGGGCTGAAGAATTAATTCTAATAAGAAACTGATCAAAGATACGCCTGTCTGGGTTCATTGATTATTTGATTATTGCAGTGAATGACACATGCTGTAACCATTTCTTAAAAGCCTAACCTAATATATGAAAATTTTCCATTATTGAAATATCCAACTGATAATCAATATGAAACGTTTCTCAATTGATTCAATCTTGTATGCAATTATTTAATAATTATTACATGAATCACAGAAACCCCCTCGGATTAAAAACTGAGATACGCTCTTGAAGAGGACTGTGAGTGGATTTTTTCGTAATTCGGGTCCCTGGCGAATAAAGTATTTACAGTAATAATGATAATAATGATAATAAAAACAATTTTAGAATCTTATAATGACCTATATGTGTAACTAATAACAAAATATACAGTACTTCAATAATATACATATATATAAATATAATTTAACAAATTATGTATAATTTTAAAAATAAAATTTTTTGTTGGAAAAAGATTATATTATCCTGGAAAGTGAAAAAAACTATTGTTATGGAAAATATTAATTTAAAAAAATTAACAATAATTTTTAGCAATTAAAACAAAATATTATTCAAACTTACTTTTGAAGTAAACATTAATAAAAAAACTGATATGGACATCACATGACTTCCTTGAACGGCCAATGTAATTGTACACATCTTTTGCTGCACTTCATTTAAACTCATTTTCTCGAATTATTCTAACTTAATGAATTATTTACTTAATTATTTTATCATTATAGAGATCCTATTCATAAATACGAAACATCTTAGTTCAGGTTCCTCATAACTCAGGTCCTCCAGGGAAGTGTCGTTCCCATTAGGCAAGTGGCCCTTACAAACTTAAGCTTTGCCGTAGTTATTAACCAATAAAGCAAACTTGAGCTGGCTGACTAATAAATCAAATGTACGCAGAATACCGCTCGTATAGCGATCGTAAAACTGTGGATTATCTTTCAGGGAAGTTGGTAGTCGTGTTGGACAAAGCCAAACAACTTTAATGCGGATATGTGACCGTTGGATGCAGGAGGGTACGACCGAACGACGTGTTAGATCGCATCCACCTCAGCGCACCACTTCACGTGCTGACAGGAACATTGTGCGTATGGCAGTGACGGATCGCTCAGTCACATCACGAACCATAGCACAACACATTCAGTATGTAACGCATCATCCAGTGTCTGCACGTACCATTCGACACCGTTTACAGTAGAGTGGTCAGTCCGCAAGACTTCCGTTGCTTCGTCCACCCTTGACGCAGAACCACAGACGTCTCTGCCGCCAATGGTGTGATGAAAGAAGGATGTGAACGGCAGAATGGAATGAAATTGTCTTTACTGATGAGTCACGCTTCTGTCTGCAACACCACGATGGTCGGATTCGAGTCTGGAGACACCGTGGAGAGAGGATGCTGAACAGCTACGTTATGCACCGCCACACTGGTCCTGCACCGGGTATTATGGTATGGGGCGGTATTAGATATTACTCTCGCACTCCTCTAGTACGCATTGCCGGTACTTTAAACAGCCAGCGCTACATCTCCGAGGTGTTCCAGCCAGTTGTCCTTCCTTACCTTCAGGTCTTGCCCACAGCCGTATTTCATCAGGACAACGCGTGACCACACGTGGCACACATTGTCCAAGGGTTCTTCGTCAATCGACAGATTGAATTGCTTTCCTGGCCGGCTCGCTCTCCGGATCTTTCGCCGATAGAAATCATGTGGTCCATGGTTGCGGAACGATTGACTCAGATTACATCCCAAGCTGCCACACCAAATCAACTTTGGCAACGTGTGGAAGCTGCTTAGTGTTCTTCTCAAGACGGTTAGTGTGAAGGAGCGACACCAGTTCTGCCAATGGCGTTGTGTTGGTGCTTCCCACACTTAGTCCTGTCCTGTCCTGTCCTGTGGAAGCTGCTTGGTCTGCTGTACCCCAAGAACACATCCAAAGTCTCTTTGAATCAATGCCGAGGCGTGTGGCAGCGGTGATCTCCAACAATGGCAGCTACTCTGGCTACTGATTCTGGAAGGAACCACACTTCACAGAAGTCTATAAAT
>KK116240.1:48867-80852 GCA_000611955.2 Stegodyphus mimosarum | reverse complement strand
TTCTTCTCGAGGTTTATTTATTTACAGTTTTGGTATTCTGTTTAGAAAAATAAAGTAGCCAAAAGGAAATAGTTCGAGATTTTGCTTGAAAATTCGCCTTTACTCTTGAAGAAAAGACATTTTAAAAATCTAAAAAAAAAAAAAAAAAATTAGAGAACGAAAAGTTAACCTTGTTACTGATCATATGATGATAGATGTAAGCTTACGTTTAAAGACTAAGGCCATATTTACCACCAAGGTGACGTTTACTTATTTATTGAGATTTATAACAGACTGTGTAGTAGGTATATTTAGCTGAAACTAAACAAGAAAATAAGCATATGTTTATGCATATGTGCATGTAGCATAAGCACGTAAGCAAGTGTGTAAGACTTTTATGTTAATTAACCAATTATTATGATTTCAACCTTTACCAAAGCTTCTTCTTTACGTAGTCCTCACCAGGTTACTTGTGTGAATATTTACGCCGAGGGTTTGAATGTTTTAGAGTTAAAGGTTTTGGCAGTTTACTTCCTATCGCCAGCTCTGCCAAAATTTCTTCCGACTTTACCCGTTTTACCGGCCAACGTTAAAAGCATACGGTTAAATATTTGAGCCAGCATAAGGAGACCCGTTTGTGCAGTCTCCGACTACGATACTTGAACTGAAATGTTTACTTAAGTAACTAAAACATTCCACTGCATTTTAAACTTGAGACATAGATGATCTCGTACCATTCTTCTCACGCCATACCCGAATGTTAATAATTAGTTAAAATGCTTAAATACGTAATTGCTTTATTTGTTTTCTTTATTTCTGGTCGATTTAATAAAAATAAAACAATTTTAACTTTTCTTTGCAAAAATGTCATGAAATAGCTGCAACTGTATGCACTAGTGTAAAAATTTGAAATGATTTTATTTAAAGATAAAAATCAGAAAATAGCTTTACGCATAATTTCATTTTATCCTTTATCAGTATTCTTTGTATAATTTTCAGAAAGAATTTACAGTACTTCTCACTTCAAATAGTTCTTGATTCGAAATACCTTGTAAAGTTTAGATTTATTTTTACCAAGCAGTTGTGCTGCGATTCTGCTCTGTGATGCGGCTATTCTATCGTCTTCTCATTCCTTATACCTTCTTTTCAGAAGTCGCATGCAAATGTCGTAATATTTTATACAACACAGCAATGGTACGAACGGAGATTCTTCTGTGTATCAGAAAAAGAACAGCTGACCCACAAAACGCAAGCTCGGGCTTAATGTCCTGTCACCCAAAACAAATGTTATAGCCTCGATCTGTCTGAAAGCCACGAGAAAGGCAACGTTCCGGCAAATGGACAAAATACCCTACTAGTAGAAAAAATTGCTGCGAATAGAGGTACGACTGTAGGTTGAGCTAGCCTGTTAGACAGCAAAAGAATAAGTAGTACAAAAAGGGAGAAATCCGATGGCGCAATTTAAATTCAGTCAGAAATCAGTGTCAGAAAATGCAAATTGCTATGGCAGCTGATATCAAATGTTTTTGGTTTCCTTATCGAAATCGTTAATTTATCAGTTCTGGTCCGCACAAATTTTCTTAGAATATCCTTGACCTTATTTTCTAGTATCCTCCTATTATCGGCATAAGCATTAATCGCAATGCTGTGCTTATATGCTGCGATGTTCTATGGTAAATATTATCAAATAATCTTAGCGCAAAAATGGTCTTTAGTTTCTATATGAATACCAATGGCAGCTCTTGAGTAGAACCTTTGCTCGTGGTAATTTTCAGAAGTCGATATTTTAGATAAGCGAAGATTTAATATGCCGCCCAGACGGTGTTAGGATAACCGACTGCGATACCAAAGGGCCTGGGTTCGAATCTCGGAGAAGACATGTTTATATTTGTCCGTCCCCACATAGGAGGCAAAGGGGGCCCACCTGTTAGGGGCCTCCATAATAAGTGACCACCGCTTCCGGCCTTAGTCGTGGTCAAAGTCTGTGGAGGGTTTGGGCCCGCCATTTGGAAAAAAAAAAGATTTAATATACGGAATCCTAGAAAACTCTGTCTAAGAGTCTCTAAACTGCATTTTCTTAAATTTTTTAGAATGTTGACCAGTTAGTGAGGCATCATTAAATACCGCAAACATGAAGATAAAGTTCTGTAGGCGCCCACAAGCGGCAAAGCCCTAAAAACTGCTGAACACCAGTAGTCCCCCTCCCCGAGGTTCAAGGTCGAAGCGAATGACCTGGCTGCGAGGCCGTTTTCGCCGGTTTTCCCATGTGTAACGTGTATAAGCTTAAGTGACTAAAGTGACTAAATTTAAGTGACTAAATGTAGCGTTCTAAGAAGGGTACATACTTGGAAGATTATTCAGACAATACCTTCATCATACCTGAAATTTCTTAAAACAATTGTCTGTCGATTATTACCATTACATCGCTGCCTCTAAGCCACTAAACGTAAACAACGTAGAGTGAAAAATTGCACAAAATTCATTTACTGCAAGGAGTTAATCATTAAAGATAGATCATATAGTCTCGTGTTAATCAAGTAAACATTTTAATACGTGCTTAAAGGTATTCAAAAAGTAGGCTATAGTTTTTATTTCCTTAAACATAGATCGTAGTCAAGTGTTTTCAGTTGCAAAGATTGTCAACGCAAGATAGAGAATCATATGAATGTATTTTCAACTTTGTATACAGAAAAATAGCTCTGAAATAATATAATTAACCTTTTATGCACTCCCTACTGAGTAAAGCATCCAATTAACGTAATATTTGTTAAACTGTAATGAATGAAATGTTTCATATATTTACGTGAAACAATCACAGAGATATAATAATGGATAACTTCATGGATCAGTTACTAACCAGAGCTATTTTAGAGAATAGAATCATTAATGGCGGAAACACCCACCTGTTAATCATACTTTTTCGCCAAATGTAATCAGTATCTTATAGAAATTGCATAGGCATTAAGAAATTATTTTTAACTAGAAAGCTGGTCCTGTAACATCTCAGTGAATAAATATTATCGGGAGTACAAATGAGTCTCTGTCGTTTTTTATCAAAAATTGGGCATTTATTGTGAAAAACGGTATGTAATGTTTTTAGTCAAAGTATTATCCATCGCTAGTCATTACCTCTTCCCATCTTTCTGGCAACATACAGATACCGCGTCGGAATAACGCTTGATCTTTCATTCACAAATCAACCCAATTTTGGGTATGTTCGTATGATGTAAAGCTCTGCTCAGACAGCTGCTCATTCAACGTTTCTCGGTTTCAGTTCATATAGAACCCAATTTCAGTGCTTTTGAATCATTTCCATGGATTTTAAATGATGTGAAACTGCTGTTTAGACATTCCTAATGTAAGTTCAAGTTCTATTTGCGTTTGGCTTGTATCTTCATCCTATAATGTTTCAAATTTCTCGTCTTAGTATGCATTTTCATCCTTCCGCTACATTCTTTGTCTTCCACGCCAAATTCACCTTTCCCAAACTTTTGAAGCCTTTTTACGAAACCTTCTGTCACTTAAGGCAGCATCACCACATGCTTCTATAAGCAATCGATGCGCCTCAGCTGCAGATTTCTTCAAATTAAACAAGTAAATCAAAAGTTCCCGCAAAAGACACTCATGCGGCTCAAAACTCGGCATTTTCGCACGAAAATAGTATATGATGCTGATACAAAACCACTAATATTTCAAGGTTATGTCACTGGCAGACATCCAACCTTACGATATGGCGTTTCATATCAAACAGTTTTATCCATAACTTACTAGTGGCCTCATTTTTTTAAACGGCGGAGACTTTTCTGAATATAACAAATAAGAATATAAAATATAAAAATCATTATCAGTTACAACGAGAAAATATTATAACAGTTATTAAAGATAATAATAATTAATTATTAAAAACATTATTTATTAATACACAGTTAATAATTATTATAATGAAATGTTATAGCAAACTGATGTATGTTGAAAGAATTTAGTATTTTTCAATAATGAAACTAGAAAATTCTATCAGATATGCACCAGGAGGTGAGATGATGAGACGAACCGTGAACTATTCTGCCATTCTACCATTTTCTAGCATCACGTTTTGCTTTTGAAAGTTTCCTGTAGTAAGCACACCAACTGAAAGGTCCAGCTGATGGTACGCTTGAAAGGACTGAATTAGTTTATGTAAGTGTATTTTGATTATTTAGCACGTTAATTCCTTTTAAAACTTTCTCAAATTTTCAGCCCATATTGTAGTACTCAAGCTGACTAATGTTTCTTTCTTAAATAAAGAATTCGTGTTTATTATAACTTGTGATTCTGTTTAACTTTTCTGGGAAATTTCTTACTTAGTAACTTACTTAAAGTTTATTAAAGCATATTTAAAGTTTATTTACACATATATCAATATATTATAACAAAATATGAAAATCTAAGCATGAAAATTATGGCCGTATTTCATTTATAATATCTTAAAAGGCAAAGCAAAGCTATATCTTGTTCCGCAGTATTAATTCAAAATAAATGAATCTCATAGTTTAATATTGAATAGGTTTCCCAAGGTCAGATACAAAATTTCCCAAAAGCCTCGAAAATATCTCATTGAAACTAAGATTTGGTTTATTTCGATTATAGCAAGGCATTCAAAGGCTATTTTCGTAAAGGAAGGGATGCCTTCGTCTAAGACTTTCTAAAGTAAACTGGCTCGTATGGTAAAATTATTTTGTTCAAAGTATTCTCACCGCCTTGGGATACCTTTATATTATTATTTGTATTTTGAAAGCAGAATGATTGATCTGGATCCGATAATGATAATAAGTCTTATCTTTCTCTTATTCTATAAAAAATATATCAGTTTGATTAGCTACTCCCTAAAATATCACAGATTTACGTAAGCTAAGGCAGCTTTGTATACCAGTGTAGTAACAGCTAATAAATATTCATCAGGTTTATCTAAGGTTTATTTTCTTTCAGTCCTCTCATCTTTTATTTATTTATACCCCTTTTCCCAAGAAAGTATTAAGAAATTTTGCCTACATTCCCCGAGGTTTTAAATTTCTTTAAATGCATATTTTAGCTTAACGAAATACAATATTTCATGAAGGATCAGAAGAATGAGACAAGTTATTTCTACGTGAAGTTCCGAATGAAATTAAAATGTGTTCCAGTTTTTTTGTTAATTACCAAACAACTGACTTAATAAAACCGTTTTCAGTATAAATTAAAACTGAAAATTATTTTAGATGCAAAAATCTTTAGTTTTTTATTTAATACTTTTGTTCCATTGATAACTATGCTTCACGGTATATTTTTAAAAATAATGTGATTGTTAGAAATCCCCGAAGTTATTGTTAAAAACGTTCTTTGAAGAAAGGATACATTTTGAATTTCCATTATTAATAATCTCTGATTATATTTTATGTTGCCTTTATAATAATAATGTTTGTCATTCGTGCTCCATCTTTTCGACACTACACGGATCGGTCCCAGCTAAGAGGGCCCCATATCAGGAAAGGGTTAGGACGCCAGTCTTAGTTTCCCAAGAGGAGAAATGTACACTAATCATGCTACACCTCAGTCCGAGGCAACGGACTTTAAAAGTTTCTCTATGACCACTGCTACATCCTGGGAGCGTGAGGTTCCCACTCTCGATTCCCAGGTTTCATACTGGGGAGAAGCACGCCTGGAGATCTGACTGGTCGTCAAAATTGCTACCCGCTAGAACTACGCGGGATGCATGATGCCCACTATGGGTCTAACACAGTGCTTACTCCACCTTGACGTGTGGGCAGTCGAGTTAAATGGAAGTCATGATTATCTGCTTATACCCACAGTTACGGAGAGCCGCTAGGCTTGTGATTTCATACCCCCGTGGCCGAGGCTGCCTAAGTACTGATCCTAAGCAATAACTTCGCAGGTTTCCTGCGTCGACCCCGGGGAGGGAGAGATATTATGGTTAAGTAAACTACATAAGAATCCATACAGCAATTCACACATAAGTTTATGTAAACCGTAAGCAGTTTTGCAGCAAATTGTGCTTGTGAATTATTTTTGCTTAAGCGCACTCATTTTATCACTCGCTATAATACATTTAGATTTTGCTGGCTTTCTGGAAACATTTTTAAACGTCTGTATATGAAAATTGAAGAAGACATTAACTATCATCCCACCAACTTACGCCAGGTAAATTATAAAATAAGGAAAATTGTAGAAATATTGAAAAAGTATTTCTTTAAAAGTAACTTATTTTCTTTACGTCCGCCTTTGTTTACCCTAAAGTATACAACTTTTAAATGTATCAAAAGCACAGATAATTTTCTAAATTCATGCAGCCATTCCTGAGACCACAAAATAAGTAAGGAATTTGGAAAAAACTTTACAATAGTGGCGACTGCACACTTCAGAAAACCAAGTTCAAATGTGTGTCTTTTTTAAACGAAAAAGATAATAATTTAATCAAGTGTTTAAATCTTGCACCAATATACATTTTAATTTTACAGGTAATTGGTATTCTTGGGCTAAAACTAATCCAAGCAAATTCTTAATTGAGCACTCTCAATACAAGAACGAGAGCAGGACAAAGAAGTAAATACATAATTCGCTTATTTCGTCCAGCAGCGTACCCTTTCTTTCATCGTAGTGATACATTATCAATCAATTTAGCAATCCATTTGGTTCCAGGCTTTGCAGGAAGAATGAAAGAATAGGGGGATATTTTTCCTAACTTTTCTTCCTAGAGTTTCAGCTTTTGTTTTGGATGATGATTTATAAACGATGTATGGACTCGTTTAGAAGATTGACGAAACTAAAAAGCGAAAAACACTTACCGAGGAAGCAATTTCTTTCGTGCTTTAGGTTTCGTGCTCCTCCTTCTCTTTCACCCCTCCTTACATTCCTTATTTTCTTGCGATAGGCGAAAGGGAACGGGAAAAACACGAAAACTTGGGAAGAGAGAAGGTTCTCGAAAAGAATAGGAAAGAGAAAAATGTCTGATCAATGAACAAACAGCTTGAACCTTTTTTCTTGAGTACTCATTGATTGAGCCCTAAGTGAGCCGGTTGGGGAAGAAAGGGTCACGTGAGGTAAAAAGAGAGACAGCTGCTTTGATGGACAGTAAAGCTTCAGTTTTAGAAATGGAAGACTTTTATTTCTTTTATAACGATACATTTAGAAAATGAGAAATGATTTTAAGCCTTTTATGCCGAAAATGTTTTAATAATAGTTAAGCTTCTGCTGAGGATGTGAAGACATTTTTCTATTTCCTTGATCACTTAGAAATCTGTACAAGCTATTAAGTTTGCCTCGCGAAAAAAAAAAAACACGAAAACTCCAAAAAAAAATACAAGACCTATCTAAGTTCTCTAAAAACAAAATAGGTATCTTGAATTATTCGAGCATTCTTTATACTGAAGGACACCTGTTATATTTCACAAATCGAAATAGCGTTTTTCCTTACTTCGACACAAAATCCGTTTTTTCTTGTTTTCGTATGCTGACTATGTATTACTAACTATATCTAAGTAGATTTTAAAATACATGTGGTTGCAAGCATCAAATTCTCAAAAACACACCTAAATTTGCATTGTAGCTACATTAAATTTTTAATCTTTTATTTCTTTCATCAAATAAAAACTATTTTATATATATAAAATAAGTAGTGTTTGAAGGCACATTTTTAATGAAGCTAAAATTCTAAGTAAAATGTTCTTCAATTGTCTTTTATTTCATGCCAAATTTATTGAGCACTATGAGAGTGTTCTGCATAAAAGTTTAATATACTCACACTGTGCTTTAGTTTTAAGGATAATATCGGTAAGTATGTAATAGGGAAAGCCGTTCATACACTGTATTATAGTGTTTCTGAATATCTTAAAATATTATAGTCTTCATTTATCAAAGGCATTTAAAGGGTTAACCTTCCTACTACTTATCTGATAAAATAAAGAAAAAAGAACTTAAACCGATTGCAGAACATTATTTCAAATAAAAATGATATTTTTTATCCACATTGTTTAGGTTTTTTTATATAGCTATATAATCGTTTTAATTTATTTTTATACATATATTTTTCGTTCATTTCACATCTTCATCTATCCATAAATACTTACAATTTTAATCTTTTCTCTAATTAATGCGCATTTAAAAGTTCTTCATTTACATCTTCTGTTAACTTCATATAGTTATTATTTGTTCTATTCAGTTATGCCAAAAAATATGTCAAAATGAGAGAGCAAATTAAAAACTATAATATTATAATATTTTGAATGCTTATATTCTTGAAGTACTGCAGCATGCCTTCTGTGCATTTATAAGTAAAGTGGTTACATAAGAATTACAGGACTTCAATGTTTTCTAACTTGAACTCTAAACAGCATAGTACTGGCTTTTAAGAATATTGCTGGAAAAAGAAATTTCAGTACAGGTTTAAAAATTAATGGTGCCGGCGTTAACATTTAAAAAAAATTCTCTTGATTTCGAAATGTTTAAATAACATTCTTAGAATAAGTATCTGTAATAAAAAAATTTGATTCAAGAGTATAAATGCAAGTTAGGAACACACATATTAAGTAATTTAAATTTTAAAAAAAGTTATTCCGCTGTGTTTTCAAAGCAATCATTAAGAAAGCTCGGGATTAAACGAGAAAACAAAATAATTATATTACATCTCTGTCACGAAGAACTGAAATTCCTGAGCCTATTTTCTTTAAAAGCGCTTTAAACTGAATATTTTTATTTGCTCTAAGGAAATAATTTGACTAAACGTGAATAACAATCTATCAAGTTTCACAGCAAATTAATTTTCTTTCTCACATAAACATCATTTTTAATCGATTTTTTAATTAAAATATACTTTGTTTAATGTTTCACTGTACTTATGATTAAATCCGCATATAGTTTATTTTCGAATTACCTGAAAGTTTCTACAATGTGTGAAATAACTGATCATAGCACACTTCACTTCTTAATTAAATATTTTCGCATTAAAATAAAAATCTTTCAAACAATATAACTAAATTACTGCTATAACCTGAAGGAAGAAAGTGGTGAAGCTATTTTTTTTAAAAACGTAGAACTTGCTGAGGTGGGCAAATTATTAGCATTTCTGTTTTCGGTGCATGCGCAAGTTATAGAAAGGCGTAATATTACCTCGGAAGTAGTATAAAATAAGCAGATTTAAAATGTCATTTCTCAGGAACTTGCGTTTATGTGTTATTCTTTCGTTGGAAGTCGTGCAATGTCCCATGTAAAAAAAAAGGTATCTTTAGCAGCCAGTCTCAGAATTCAAACGCGGATAAATCATATCTTACCGGAATTACGGATTATCGTACCGAACAACTCCTGCTGGTGCGAGATCTCAAGAGCTGCCACTCACCAAGTTTCGGTTCTTGAACAGCCGTTCCTGTATGCTCCCTCTAGGCCCATATCACACATCACACATGCATTTGTTTCATAAAAACAATTGTTTCGGACAATTTTTCTGCTTGGTTTACTATTGGAAGAAAGACGCGTGATTTTTTCCTTCATTTCGAAAACATTCCTTCATTTCAAAGTTGTTCGTTTTCAACCAATCAGCTATCAGCTTGTTTGTAATGGAGAACCAGTTTCCCCTTTACATTGTAACCCCAACGTGATCTGTGGTAATTAGCTGTTGTGACAAAGCAGAAAATTTTTCCAAACAGTTGTTCTTCCGAAGCAAAAGGATGTGTGATAACAGCCTAATAGCGACGTAAACAGGATGTCTTACGTCTCGGCAATGGTGAGTGGCTAGCCATTGGGTGCGCTGCATAGCACGAAGTATGCTCACGTACAATGTGACATGCTCAACATCACGAAATGTCAGCAAGGTGGCCATTACTTCAGCTTCCCTTGACGGTACAGCACAGCAAACAGCGCCAAATGGAATTTGTGTTCAGTGACGCACATGGATGCGCCAGTGGTGTCAAGTCGCCTCCTTCCCTTTTTATTATGAATCACACTTTTGCGTACAGCCTAATGATGATAGTAACCGTGTGTAGTGCTTCCAAAGTTTCAGAGAAGCTAGCAAGTTCCAACCCGTTTCAAACCTAGTATGTAACAGATCATCGCCTTTTCCCCACATATTTCTTCGATAGAAATATTTTTTTCTACTAGCATTTGTACATATGTGGGGGAACGGGGAGATCAGATATTTGCGTCTTCCTATGCCCAATGACGAAGGAATTTCATATGAAACATTCTCAAAATACTGACTGGATATTTAAAAGACTTACCGTTAAAAATCCAGCCTTAATCAATAAAATCAATAATATCATTAACAAATACAACAATTCCCAGATGAAATATGGTTTCATGACTACATTTATTATTGTATTTTATTTTATTCGTTATTAATTTCATTAAGTTCGTATCACTTATTCAATAATAGTTTTATTGAAAAGTAGTATTTAGACAATAATTAGGATTGTAGTTAAGACTATATTGCTTTAGGACTCAATTTTATATGTTGCTGTACAAGTAGTGAAAGAATTAACTTAATCAGTATAACAACTAACATTTCAGCCAGGCAAGTAATATTGCACCAGGGTGTCGAGTTGAGTGTTCAATGCGGATGCTCACAGCAGCCGTTCGGTAGCTATGCTCAAAATGATTAGTAGATGGAGGCGTTACCTGCTGGCTAATTGGAGACGGAATGATTCCTCTTCCACTTCTCTACCTCTGTCTAGGGGAACGAGCGCTGGAAGCCTCCATCCTTCATCATCATCGCCAATATCTGGATGACTCGGGAGCGAGTGTTAACAAATTACACTGCGTTACCAAATTAAGCGCAATATATTAGTAAATTATTTTAGAAATGACGTGATTTCTAATGTTTTGAAAATATATGTACTGCAGAAATAAAAAGAAGTAGAATAATCCCAATTTTGTTCCTTGCCTAATTTTCCATGTATACAAATTTCCGTGTTCCTCTATATCAGAATGATACATTCGGTTATCGAATGAGTTTTATATGAGTAAAATTGTATAAATCAGCGGATTGCTTACTGTTAATATACACTGCTGGCCACCCAAATTGCAACACCAAGAAAGAAAAGAGGTATCACTACAAAATTTATTTAGTAGATAACATATTGACCAAGTATTAAATGATTAAATTTATAGACTTCTGTGAAGTGTGGTTCCTCCCAGAATCAGTAGCCAGAATAGCCGCCGTTGTTGGAGTTCATCGCTGCCACACGCCTCGGCATTGATTCAAAGAGCCTTTGGATGTGTTCTTGGGGTAGACCAAGCAGCTTCCACACGTTGCCAAAGTTGATCTGGTGTGGCAGCTTGGGATGTAATCTGGGTCAATCGTTCAGCAACCATGGACTGCATGTTTTCTATCGGCGAAAGATCCGGAGAGCGAGCCGGCCAGGGTAGCAGTTCAATCTGGCGATTGACGAAGAACCCTTGGATAATGCGTGTCACGTGTGGTCGCGCATTATCCTATTGAAATATGGCTGTGGGCAAGATCAGAGAACCTCAGAGAGAGACCTGTGGGGAACCTCAGAGGTGTAGCGCTGGCTGTTTAAAGTACCGGCAGTGCGTACTAGAGAAGTGCAAGAGTGATATCCAATACCGCCTCATGCAATAATACCCGTTGCAGGACCAGTGTGGCGGTGCATAACGCAGCTGTTCAGCATCCTCTTTCCACGGGTTCTCCAGACTCGAATCCGACCATCGTGGTGTTGCAGACAGAAGCGTGACTCGTTAGTAAAGACCATTTCATTCCATTCTGCCGTCCACATCCTTCTTTCATCACACCATTGGGGGCGGAGACATCTGTGGTTCTGCGTCAAGGGTAGACGAAGCAATGGACGTCTTGCGGACAGACCACTCACATAAAAACGGCGGCGAATGGTACGCGCAGACACTGGATAATGCGTTACAGACTGAATGTGCTGTGCTATGATTCGTGATGTGACTGACTGCCATGCGCACAATGCTCCTGTCATCACATGAAGTGGTGCACTGAGGTGGATGCGATCGAACACGTCGGTCCGTCGTACCCTCCTGCATCCAACGGTCACATATCCGCATTACAGTTGTTTGGTTTCATTCAACACGACTACCGATTTCCCTGAAAGATAATCCACACTCTCGGTAGGCCACTGGCCTTCCTTTGTCCAACTCAGATACTTGATTAAACGATGATCACTGTTTACTATGAAGCATAATTGATCGTTTTTTTAAAGAACCACAAGAAAAACACAATTTCCGAACTTGAAATCGTCGAAAGCTCTAAGCCTTAAATAGCGCTTTGAAGTGGCGCCACTGGCGCGCGTCGTGTGCGTCTGCGCTGAAATTCTAATCATTTGCATATCTCACCTCCGCTAATGCATGTTGTAAATTTCATGTTTTTTGCATGCTTCCTTCAGGTGTTGCATTTACGGTGGCCAGCAGTGTACTTCACGCTGTTTCTATAGTTTTATGTAATGATATACAATAAATTAAGTAGTAATATATTTATATTCGAAAAAATAAAGGTCACATCAAGTTATTGATGGACAAACAAAGACTCTGTCAGTTATTGATTGAATCCGAAATGCAATCGCAATTTTCAATACCACTGTCTAACGAGAGCGATGAATTGTATCCCAGAGGTAAAAAAAAAATTCATATAAGCTGGTAGTGACATTGCTTTATAAATGAATGCTGTTATCCAAAAAGAGTCTTTATGTGAAACTGACTCAACTGGACTCAGAAAATCCATGTGCAGCAACTTGAAATGAAATTTCTGTGAGACATTTTGAAGGACCGTCCAGACAAAATACAACATCAGAGAAAATACGACAGATATTATGGAAGAAGGAGAAGACGAAGCATGTGAGACGTTCTTAGAAGAGAAGGCCTACCTGATGATATACTAGGCATAGAAATTACCCATCATTTATGCTATTTTAGGCGCCTGAAACTGATTTATAGATCAATTTTCTTGATTGTAATTTCTACTGTACATGTAGTACTAGTGAGAAATGAGTTATAACTGAATGCATGACATTGCCAAATAGCAATAAGAGAACAATAAATTATTAAACATAGTAAAAGAAGAAATACATTTTTGTTTAAATATTTTCTTTTCCTCCAGGAAGTTTACTAGCAGCAAGCTAATTTTATCAAAAGCAATTAATTCAACACACAACAGGACTCGTTTTTAGTAGAATAATATCATATTATTTTTAATAAAAATGTCGTAGTACAATTATTGATACGTAATACCAACTTCATCTCGTTATATATAATAGCTGCCAAACTATCCATCTGCTTTTACAGACTTTTATAATGGCTTGGATTACTTAATGTATCGCTCATTTTTACTGTATCTTTGCTGAAAGAGTAGCTTGAATCCAATTCAAGGGGTAGACTAATTGAATAGATATAAATAGAAAAAACAGCCATGTTTTTGCCTTATAGCCGCATCCTCGCTCATCGCTTTCGACCAGATAGTAAGCTTTCACTAATCACCGTACGCTACTGGCTAATATTTCAAATTTAACTGAATTCGAAAAAAAGACTAAACTATCATTATTATGATAAAGTGAATAGAGCAAAGTTAAAACGTGATGTACATATCGTTACGTAGGCAGTAACTTTATCAGCTATGAATATGAATACTACAACTATATTGCAATGATTTTATTGAAGTAATATCACGCTATAAAACTGTTAATGATAACACACTAATAACCTCTTGTAACTAAACAGTAATTTAATTCTAATGATGTTAGTTTTATTCAATGCATTGATGTAGTAAAATTCACAGCTTCATGGTTGATTAATAAAGCAATTTTTGCTGAAGATGCAAATACAGAACAGAAATGTACAGAATGAAATCAGTTAACTGAGATTAAATTATGTTTGTAATATAAAAAATGTTCAGAAGAAACAACGTTTTCTTTGATCACGGTCATAGTTCAGTTGCAAGACTCTAGTTTAGCATTAATTCACTTTATGGTTTAATTTAATGTAAAACTTGGTATCTCTATGATATTGTAAGGTTTACCTTATGTCAATTAACAGTTATTTTAAGTTTTGTATCTTTCCTATCTTATTCTAATTTCAGCTTACAATTTCCTGCCAGAATGTGAATTCAGAAATGCAGATAATGCAAATGAGAATGAGTACTATTTAAGTCGTGACTTAACCGACTTCAACAGAGAGAGTCTGATTTCCTCACAACAGCGCGTTTGCCTTCTGACTACATCTCTCTTAGCTATTACTACCCTCGGCCATATCTTAGGCCCTTGCTAGGCTTCGTCGATTTAATTAATACTTAGGGGCCAACTAGTTAGATTTTGATAGCTTCGGCTATATAATTTAAGAGCTTTAGTTAAGCTAGTTTTAGTTCAAATTATTAGTATTTAAGTTCAAGCCCGAGTGGCGGCTTTATTGTAAAGTTCCAAGCCGGAACTGATTGTAAATATACTGGATAATAAAGGGTTTTAAACCCTTCTCAAGTCTCACGTGTTCTGTTCACACTTAAGCGATTATTCGCTTGTAAAGTGTTCCTGGGGTTCGAAGTTAGAACTGTAGATTTAAAGAGTTAAACCCCGTAATATGAAGGCGTACTTTTAAGTATCCTCTTTAAAAACAAATACACACACACACAAATCGGAGTATTTAAAATAAGGTTATCAGGTTATCGGTGAACTCGCGCTTATCCATGCTAATTAATACACAGCCATGCGTAGATAACAGAAAACTATTTATTGGCCCTGTAAACCTGACACTTTTAGTTTTAGACATACGCTTTCCGTTTCATATGTGAAACGGAACAGCTATTGACATTCATTTTGGAAACCGTTATGCAAAGCTACAGCTTCATAAAACTCCAATTCAGTTTATTCACCCTAATAGTTTAAAAAGAGCTAAGTTTTACACATTCCAATGTTCTATCGTGGTTGCCTTTTTTTTCACCTTCATCTTCGTATTCGTTTTGCCCTCTTTTACTGACTCTGTTGAAGTTATTGCAGTAAGAATCGCTTAGTGAGAATAGTAAGAATTAGTAGAATAGTAAGAATTTCTTAGTAAGAATCTCTTCTTTCTCTATCTTAATTTCTGCGCTTGCGTCAATTTTGAGTTTTCACCCCTTGCATACAAGAAATAATGACAATGAAAATTAGCAATTGGCATAATCTTCTTATTTTACGACACAAGAAGTAAGTCCATGAATTACACCTAATTTAATTTTATTGAGTTATAAATTTCATTCCAAGCCAAAGGCATTTAAAGTACTAAATTTTGTTTAGTTAAAAAATTGCATTCCGGAAATACATTTTTTAAATAATTATATTTTGAAATCAAACATTTTAGTACCCAAATTTATTTTTAATATATAAAATCTCTAAACCGACTGAACATTTATAAGTGCATAGCTCATAAAATAGGTCTATTCTAGCTAAGAATTCTAGTTTAACTCTCTATGGAAGATTTTTAGAAGAAGTAATCGAAAGCCATATGTTCATTTAAATTCAAAAAGACTCAGTGTAATAGGGTTTAATGGATCTTTAATAACAGTAATTTCCGACCGAGAAAATTTATTGCGACAAATGCACCAGAAGTACGTCGTAAATTAGTTGAACGGCATTTTTGCAGATTGCAGATCTGATAGGCAATCTTTTCAGAACGTGATTTAGGGGCCATTAAGTAAACCAATGTGATACCTGGGATACTGTAAGATATTAGCTGTCAAAAACCGCTAAAGATAAACAATTGATCCCGCCGTTCTGATAAAAGTTATTGTTGTGGGGTTATCTTAGCCTTACAGATTGTTAAATAAAAATTAGTGCGTCCTGGAATTCGGAATAGCCTGTCTAGATTTAGTATCCTGCCAGAGGGGACAACTTGTAATTATTCCTCAGAGATTGAAAGCAAGCCTGGGAAATCTAGTAAATCGGGGCCATAAAACTCTACTTATAGCGGGCTTCAGGGACGAAGGAATTATGCTTTAGATTTTATTGTGTCCTAGTTCGGAAAAGAACAAAAATAAACAACGAAATAGAAACTTGGAAAGCTAAATAAAGTGACACGTCATCAAATAAAAACCTCTAAAAAATTCTTCTGCCCTTGGGGCTAATAAGGATTCATTGAAATGTAGTTTATGTTTTCAGACAGTTAAAATAACTTTTACATAAAAATGAATCCCAAATATTTACAGGATGTATGGGGTGCTGTAAGAAATATACTTTCTGTCATTCTGTAGCTGCTTCGTGTACAAAAAGTATTTAAAATTTGTAAAATATATTAATGCATATAAACACATAACTTTTTCTGTGTAGGTTATGATATTTCTATTTCCCGGTTTGTGTTCAATGTAAGGGAAATGATTGTGAGTAATTTAACAGGATGAAATATATTATGCTAAAAAGTTATTTTGTATGGATATTATGTAATTTTAAAATTACTGCCTTGTAGTGGCCTCTTTCTTTATACACTCACGTTTGTGAAAATTGCAACACCAAGAAGGAATCGTCATAATTGAATGCAATTTAATACACAGTTGAGTGGTAGTGGTACAAATAAATGATTAAATGTTCAAAGCAAACAAACAAGAACAAGAGATCAGAATCAGTATTTTGTGTGGCCACCACGCGCCGCAATAAGTGCTGCTACACGACGTGGCATGGAGTCAAACAAAGTTTGAATGTCTGACTGAGGAAGAGCATTCCATATCGTTTGTACGCGTACCCAAAGTTCGTCTGCAGACGCAACAGGACGAGGATCACGAGCAAGACGCCGACCAATGACATCCCACACATGTTCAATTGGCGACATATCCGGGGAACACGCAGGCCAAGGAAGAAGCTGTACCTGCTGCGCTGCAAAGAAGGATTTAACAATCCGAGCAGTATGAGGGCGGGCATTGTCCTGTTGAAATACAGCGCCTGGCAAGCTTTGAAGGAAGGGAACAGCTTCGGGCTGTAGAACTTCACGGATATACCGGTTGCTGTTCAGATTGCCCACAATTCGTAGCAATTGAGATCGTCTATGATATGCTATGGCGCCCCAGACCATAACTCCGGGTGTTCGTCCACTGTGGCGTTCGATAATGCACTCCGGAAGGTGGCGTTCACCGGCATAGCGTCTGACACGAATGCGGCCATCATGGTACCACAAATTAAAGCGGGATTCGTCAGAAAACACGACATGCTGCCAATCAGCACGCCAGTCTCTATGCTGATTGGCCCATTGTAGCCGCAGGCGGCGATGGTCGTGCGTTAGGGGGATCCTGTATAAAGGAGTCCGTGCGCGCAGTCCACACTGCAGCAGACGTCTACGAATTGATGAAGCACACAATGAAACACCTGTAGCTATTGACCACAGTGCTGCCAATTGTCTAGAGGAAGCTGTACGGTCCGTCCGCGCCATGCGGACCAGGTGTCTATCATCGCGAGCTGACGTCACATTTCGGGGTCCACTCCCGGATTTCCGAGTTGTCCGACACTCGTCCGTCCACTGCTTCCAAACGCGCATCACTGTGCTGCTGTTACGCTGCACACGAGAGGCTACTGCACGATACGACAATCCAGCTTCACGAAGGCCGATGATTCTCCCTCGTTCAAACTCTGTAAGTTGTTCAAATCTCGCTCTCTTTCGTCGACGAGGCATAAGTACAGATTGAGTTAACGTTTACCACTAGCAGATAACCACCGATAACCATACACGCCTCGCTACAGCCGTCTATTTATTCGGATCCATCAGCCGTTCAGAGGGCGCTGCTCAGCATACGCATGCGCTACGGATTTGCAATTCTAATCATTTGCATATCATGCGCTACTTTGCATTTCCTGAAAATTTCAGCTCACTCGCGTAAGTCCTTCATGGTGTTGCAATTTTCACAAACGTGAGTGTATATTAAATTATGTAAAGCAAATTGTTAAAGAAGTATTTGTACTAAATTTCGTGAAATCTGCATCACGATATTCGACAACCAGGGAAGAGAATCACTGATTCATCACGTTTCCAGGTTTCCAAAAATTGTATATTTCCACAATGGCGCTCGGCTAAGATGTGTCAGGACTGAGTGTTCTGTGCATACTTTTGGCGAACATGGCCGTGATAAAGTCCTGATCTTGAACAGGGAGCTGAATGCAGCTATGTTCTGTGGTAGACTGTGGTAGACACTTAACTGTGGTTAAGTGGTAGAATAACTGCACGTAAGAGGGGTTTAAAATTACCTTTTTATTTAACCACTATTTACAGCCACTTCCCAACTCGGAAGGGATAACAGAAAATAATGACCGCACTTGGGTCTAAACTGAACAATCAAATAATTTAAAATAAAGCTAAGTAGAAAATTAAGAAGTCGTTGCTCTCAGAGCTATAAACGCGAGGTTGGCCTCTATGCTAAACTATCAATGGTGCGTAGCAAGATTTGGCTAATACTAACGCACTTAGATTTCAATAAGTATGCTAAGGCTTAGAATTTAAATACTAGCTAGTCAGGTGGACGTCGAACAGAGCCGCAGTAATCTGAGACTAAAAGCTCTCTCACACCGAGAAGTTCCTTGCTAACCTCTTAAATACAAAACTTGGCTCAACTTCAAATTAGCATAAAGCTGAAACGCGCGCTCATTCTAACGGGAAGTTGAAATAAGAGTACACAGGAAAGAGAAATTAACATAAAATTTTGTTAGTTTAAAATAAAACCTTACAGATGTAGTGGACGATAATTCATCTACACCTTGATTTGGTGACTGGATATCAATCGCCCTTGAAGTAAATGAGAATGCAAGGAATTTTATTACGTAATATTGTTTAACATCTATGAGAAGCACTTAAGAATTTTTATCAGGTCAAATTTATTAGTAAATAAATTTCTTATTTCGTAATCTCAGGTCTGTACTAGTATTATGTGAAACTGCATAACATGCATTTAAAGCAACGTACTACAAGTACATAAAAAGAAACACAATGATTTTGTATTTAATTTATAACTATTTCCAATCTGTGCATGCAGTTTTAAAGATACAGTATTTTTACCTAACTTCGAATAAGAAAACGAATATCTTAAAAATTCCCAAAAATGTAGAGCGTTAGAGTTGAAAACATTGGGTCCTACGAGGAAAATAAAATGTAAATTTTAAAATGATCTAACAAACTAATTATGCATAAAGAATACGAAGAAACAGGATTTCGTGCAAGAAAAGTTCTTAAACATCTCCAGTGATTATCAGTCACCATCTCGAGTACAAAGTATAAAGATGTTGATTGAGGGAGATGAAGGAAAATGTCAAGCAGTAGGTAAACAAGCTCGACAAATGGGGCGCGTGTGGAGGAGACACCAGGAGATGAATTCATTGTGGTAGGGGTGTGACAGGAAAACGCCCTAGTTTCGAAAATTGTTTTCCTTCTGCCTTCATTTACTTGGAGACACGAAGGGGACCTTCCTTTGTGTTAAAATGTGGTGGCAAACGAGCTATCTGAAAAAATGGGCTTCTAGCATGTTTTTAATTTCCCAACTCACTCAGCTACAGCTAAGAAATGATTTAATAAATACATAGAGGCCTTAAGATGTGATAATTATTATTTCTTAGTTTTGCAATTACTAAAGCTGCCAGTTATTAATTACAATTGTTAAATTCTTAAGTATGAAAATATTTTAAATCAAAATTATAAATTGCTATGCTAAGACCAGTTATAAAGAAACAAATACGGTTATTAATGTTATAAGAATCACATGAAACTTACGGATAAGTTATTATTGAGCAGAATTAATATATTAAGGGAAGGGAGCAAGATTTTTAGTTCCCAGCCAAATTTATTTCCGATTTTCATTTCATGGGTGTCGTCTTCTTGAGCTTTTGTGAGAAATACAGAAGCGTTATTGAAGCTTAAATTAAAATGCACTATAATTAAAGTTGGTTTAACTCATATTCGTACATGACTTACTGAAGTCACAGATTACAGAATCTAAAGTTATACTCCTGAAAATTATCAGTGAACAAATAATTGAAAAAAAAATTCTTAATGAACTGGACTTGAAGAACGATGCTGTTATTACTATCGAGACACTTTTACGGGGATAGAAGTAAGGTCCTTTTAAAAGCGTGATGAATTTATTAATTATAAAATAAAAGTAGCTAATTATTTAATATTTTACGAAACTAAGCAAAATAGCTCAGTTTGAAATATCGGGAGCTCAGATAATATTCCTGTAGCTGTTGGAACAAAATTACGAAAGCTTACGATTTCAGTAATGTCAGTTAACAGTTGGAGTTTTATAACGCATTTCAGAACGCAACTAACTTAAATCCAACTTATCAGAAATAGAAGAACCAGTTTATTTGTTATTATTATTCTTAGTCTCACTTTCTTTGATAGCATAAACTCATGAGCTCTAGAAAAGCTATAGAGGAATAATCCTCTTGTCTTAAACTGTAAATGGACAAATCCAGAAGAAGGGTTTAAACAGTTCTTTTATTTGAACACAAAGAAGTAACGATGGCTCAACTTGGGTTTACACAAGCCAATACTTCTGGCTTCTGTTGAAGTAAAATCAAATGCAGTTAGATTAGCCTAACGGCTAATTAGACTTTTGTGTGTTAAACCTTTTTTCAGTAGAGAGTCCGAAAGTGAAAGTTTTTCAGCTAAGGCGTTAAACCTTTTTCAGTAGACAGCGCACAGATTGAAAGCTTTCGTATATATATGTGCAAGAAAGTTAGAAAATGGTGAAAAAGTAACAACACGGAAAGCAAAACTGTTTCATTGTTTGCTTACTAGCTCTTCAAATTTCAGCGGTTTTGTAAACCGAATCAAGTCTAATGGCTGGAAGCACACAATGCCACCGAATCAAATCGCTAGTTAGTCAGAGTTACAACGTGGCTCAAGTAGGCAGAACACGCTCTAAAATCAACTTCCGAAACCTTCGCTTAAATAGCACTTCTTTCTCCCTCAATAAACGCACGCTATCTCATTTACGAAAACTGTAGATGAAAAGGAGAGTAATGAGAAAGTTACTTTAACTCAAAATTAACTATTAGACAAAAATAAATAGATAAATCCACACATCCTTAAGTCTCTATTAACTAACTCGGCTTGTAACTGTGTAGCTGAATTTGATTTAACTAATCCAATTAAGATTTGTGGCTTCAGTTATTAAACAATAGGTGTAGACGTAAAGATTTACTAATTAATAGCCATATGAAAAGATTGTTAAATTTAAAAGCCGTTATGCACCTTTCGAATGTGAAAAGTTTAAGAAGTTGCATGATGATTTAAAAGTAAGTATTTAGATTCATTAGAAGTTACAAGCGTTAGCTTCGGATACTTGCTTGTTCTTATAATCTTGAGATTGTTACCTCAAGAATTAACGTTAAATTTCGTAGAAATCAAAAGTCAAGGGGTAATGCTGAAGCGGCAGATTTAATAAGGTTTATAAAACAGCTGTTTGAGGGCCGTGAAGCAGCATTGCAGGTAAATAACCCCAAATCTTCAAGAATGTGGAGGCTATAAACACAAACTAAATTTATAGCCTAGCCAGAAATACTCAAATAAAAAAATAATAATCACAAACCAGCGCTTTTAATACGACACTTAAAAACTTTTGTGCAATTTAAAAATCTAGTAACCTAATCTTGTAATGCATTAACTTTTCGAACTAGTAAACCAAACTAACGGTATAAACGGAAGGTGGTACTTCCCTACTAACACAATCACCTTGGTGCAATTTAACAATTTTTTTTTCAGATGATAGAATAAAAATTCATAATTGGGTGCAAGTCGACGATTTTACATAGTTACTTTTTTATGAAGCATTTTCCAGATTATTGCTATTTGTCGTTATCAATGTTTCAAAAAACACACTTTAGAAATTCAAAATATGAATTTTAATTATTAAATTAAAATTGCACGATACATTATAAAAAACACTTAATTTTTTTCTGAAATCCGTCCGAGTATTTTTGCACTGTTCTTCTCCCCATGTACACAGCAACCTGTTTTTGCTTAAAAAAATTAGATAATTGAACGCACTTCACATTGCTCCTCTGCTATCTACCAAAAGCTTCTTATTGCGAACGGAAATGAATTGAAGTTGGTACAGATTGATGTCAGCTTTTAGAATGTATGAGAATCAGAGTTAGTGCTTAGTTTGGAACGTGAAAGAGCGTTTTGCTGTGTCTGTCTCTATGTGCTTCAGTAACGTGTTTCCTGTTTTTCAGAATGACTTGTTTTCCTGGACTTTACAAAACACCCTGCATCGACTACCTGCTAACCCATGAATTTAATTTCGGCTTTTCGTTCTCCACATGAGAACATGGAATCATCGGTAGAACGGGTATTTTTTAATTTAAAGTTTTAATTATACCTCGAGATTGAGTTGAATGCGTTAAATGTACAACGAAAGGGACTGAGAACGTCATTTACTCTGATTCTGAAAAAAACTGAAAATGAGCTGGGTAAAAAATTATAGATATAAAGGAACTTTCCATTTTAAAGCTGCAAAGTATTGATAAGTTCCAAAGACATAAAGGTTGTCAGTCATTAACTGCTGAAACCTTACGAAAGACTGAAGATGGCGGGAAACTATGCACCGATGATTTTAAAGAAGCTGAAACCTACAGACACAAGTACTTAGAAATTTGTGCTAAACTGGAAAAGCCACTGCAAGAAAGTTATGCAGCTAGAAATGAAAAAAGAAAATTTAAATTACCGTAAATCGAGCTGAAGAAATTTCCAGGTGACCCAAAGAATTCCTTATTCTTGTGCAGCCTATTTTAGAAGATTCATGCAGATAGGTCTAAACCTGATGAAGATAAGATGCAGTATCTAGTGCAGTTTGTGGAGTCAAAATCGAAACCTGACCATTTAGTTTAAAGTTTCCGGCAACAGCTACGAGTTACCCATATTCAGTCTAATGATTTAAAAGAGATGCTATGCTTGTCCAGATTTACTTTCGTGATTTGTTAATCGTAGTTACTGAAGAACACCGTGACTAGACGAACCAAGGCAGACTGAATAGTTCTATCTGACGAACTGAAAGCTAAACTAAGAGCTTTGGAGCGCTCAGGGAGAACGTAAGAAAAGCTTGGGAATTTTTCTAATTCCATTAGTAGAAAGCTGCCTTCCAGAAGAAGTGTTGCTTCTCATGGGAAAGAAGGAGAAATTAGAAGTCAAGTGATTCCAAGAGCTCCCGTACTTTAAAACAATTAATGAATTTTCTTCGTCAAGAAGCTAAAGACGAACAAATGGTGTCATTAGCAAGAAGTGGGCTTGGTTCTCACATTAATTTTAAAAAGATAGTTCTCTTCCTGAAAAAAGAAACAAAGGAAGCTGAACTTGTGACGGCCTTTGTATTGGTAAGCATTGATAATGATACAGGTAAAAAACAACTTAACCGTATTTTCTGTGACAAGTTCCACTACAGCGAAAGATATTTTAAAGTAAGAAAGATGACTTTAACTGATAAACAACAGTTATTATTAAAGAAAAGTCCATGTTTTTCACGTCTTAAAAAAGCAAATCATTTATGCAGATTTTGTAATGTTAAAAATCGATTGAACTATTTTCAGTGTAATAATTCTCACTGTGATATTATGTGTCTTAAACAAGGGGAAAATAATGCATTTAAAAGAGAAAGAATTCCGTTTGGAACTGCTGCAGAAGTGAAACAGAACCAAAACAGTTAACGTAAATGAAAGAGTTATGACATTATTAAATGTTTCCCCACGTAGGAAGAAACTGTAATACACGCTTTGTTTGGAGGGAGGGAAATGAAACCGGAAGAACATAAAGTATTTTCTATCGAAGTCAGCGATTTAAAAAAGGCATATTCTTGCAGTTTTTAAGTTCTTTCGGAGAAAACGATACGCGAATTTATTCCGAATATTACTGATTGTATAATTTTAAGGGACTTAAAAAGAAAAATATACTTAACAGATTCTTTCTGTGAAGAAAGTGAGATTGACCTTTTGATTGGGGCTAAAGTTTGGGAAAATTGCTGACTGGAAATTTAGGCGAGATAAATTCAGTTCTAACAGCCGTGTGTTAGTTTTAATAACATGATTCTACTTCCTGATGAAATTTTTGCTAAAAGGTCTATCATCCCTAATAGAACTAATAGAAGAATGTGTTATATTCAAAAGAAATTAAGCACTTCGCAATATGCACATATAGGTGAATTTGCAGACACAAATGATGTGATCTGTTAGCGTTCCCGAAATCAACCATAGTGGAAGTCATTTGAAGATTCACGATGACATCATTAGAGCAAAATGCTGACATAGAAGGTGGCATAAATTGAAGGATAAGAACAAGATATGCTTAGTTACTAACCTAAAACAGAATCACTATTCCTCAGAATCCAAGAGAATGATGTTGAGAGAATTTTGGCCCAAATTGTAAAGTAATTTTAATCAACTTATAAACTTTAAACTAAACTTTCTTAAATAATGTATTATAAATGTTTCAAGTAGTATGTTTAATAGTTTAATAGTTAAACTGTGAAGTTTAAGAGAGGAAAAGTTCTTTCAATATATATGAAAGTAAAGTAAATACTTACATAATTGTAAGAATTGAAATCTTGCAGTGTGAATGAAATGTTTAAATGTAAACTAGCAAAATAACAGAAAATTAAGTTAAAAGCAAAAGCTAGCGGTATGCATGAAATCAAAGGTTAGGCTCTCCAGCCAACACAAAAGTTTAATCACCTATTTTGTTCGCACATTAGGTGCAGTTTTGAAGCTTGGGTGGACGGTAATTGAAAAGCAGAACTCATGCGCAAGTGATAGCATTTTAACGACTTTGTCAACGCATGTTAGACATATTCCTTTGTGCGCATCATGGGAGCTTGAAATTTTAGGAATAATTGAATCGTCTCAAACTGAGAAGAAAGACAGTTTAACTGATTTTAAAGACAAAATGAAAATTCTTTACAATGAATGTTTCCTTCACGAAAAGAATGAAACTGTTGTTTATATATCAACTCACGATCAGCCAGAACTTGGGTTTCAGATTTTCGTCTTAGACTAAACTAAAGCGCATTATGTGTAGCTTGATATCTGGTATCAGAAATTCCAGCCCTACTAAAAACGTCGCGTATATTTCCGTAAGAAAATTGTTGGGGATTTGCCTGCGGGAACTCGCAGCTAAAACCAACACAGGCACCCACAGGCCAAATCTCGGTCAAAACTAGTAGTTAAAAACCCGTAGACTTATGAGGATATTCGTAGGCCAAATCCCCGTAAAATCCAGTAGACCTATATTAGTACCCGTACGCCAAATCTCGGTAAAAACCAGTCTACAAAAACCCGTATGCCTACATGGCTACCCTTAGGCCAAATCTTCGCAGAAGCCAGTAGACAAAAAAAAACCGTAAACCATAAACAAAACCAATAAGGATATTCATATAGAAAATTCCCATAAAACAATCCACAAAAACCAATAGAACTGTAGATCAAATTTCCATAAAAACTAATAATTATAAGCATGAACAAGCAGAAGTACACAATTAGACAGGTAGAATGCACAGAACTGTATCAGGGAGTAAAAAGAATATTAAGTAATTTTAAATAAAATTCATTGTGGAAAATATTAATAAAATTTTAAATACCAAGGGCCTACAGGGGCCTATGCCATTCTCTATGCATGTCAGTAAAAATGTAGATTATAAATACTTGTAGAAATTACCTTTACAAAATTTTAAAACCTCCTTATATAATTTTGAAAATGGAATTTACAGAAAGATAATAACAAAGTCATCATTCTCAACCATCAGAGACAGAGAGATAAAAAGTAAGAAATTTATAACCCAAACATTGCATTATGTCTTATAGCATATATTTGTATAACATTCTGTATTTCAGTGCGTCCCAAGCATTTTAGCATTACAGCCAGTGGTGCGCTATGAAAACTTTAACAGAGAACTCACACTTTCTTATATAAAAACAAAATATCATAGTCTAATTAAATGTTTTGCTTTAAAAAAGAGCATGTAAATTACCGTGCAAGAAAGAAACATTTTAAATTTTTTAAAAACCGAAAATTACACAGCATTATGGATAATTTTAAAGTGCGGGTTCAATAATCTCAGTGCAAAGTTTAAAACAATTTAATAATAACTTATTCACCGACATTTGTAAAAGGAAAAACGGCATTTCATACCATCAGCTTACTGTTCGACAAATTTATATCTAACAAGACATTTATAGAAAACGGATCTTATTTTTTAGCATTTGCTTAAATTTTAAGTTATATATAATGAACTGAACCAAATTTAAATGAAACTAGACAAAACCTTAATTTTCAGGAAGAGAAAGATTATGGCAAGTCAAAATACAAAATAAACAAACAAGTAAAAAACTAGGGGCTCAAAACTTAGAAACGTAACAAAGATTTCAAATTTAGCATAATTGCAAGCTCCTTAAATCTTATCACTGATAGCAATACGCCTAAATATTGCACTTGTTATGACTCACATTCGCATAGATGCTCTTGAAGAAAGGAAGAATCCTAGAATGTAATACAATAAAGGAATATTAATGAACAAATACTGTGACAACCATCTCCTTACAAAAACATTTCTAAACGTTACATGTATTTTTCGAAATATAAACAAACATCAATAAAGAAATACAATAAACTTAATATACAAAATATATTAATATTGCAACAAAACAAATTTTCAAAAGTTTACCTGACTCAACAAACAGCGGTTCTCAACAAATTTAATTATTAACTTTTGTACTGTAAAACTGCCATCTCTGTAAACAAGTATGAACATAGTCACACTCATATACACGTAATTATAAGTATCTATTTATTAAATAATTTGTTTAACAAAACTGAATCTCTATGGGGAAAAATTACAAATGTACCATTCAGAAAGTACTGAGCGTTGCCTGTATTTACACCTCCAAATGAAATTTATCTAATAAAGTGTTTAGCAGCATAAATAAATCTTCTACACAGCCTTATGTTAAAAGTACTCTCGTTTCAGATAAGCGAAAATAACATATTTAGTTACATTTGTTTACAAACAGTTTTATCTGTTTTAATAATATATATACAGGGAGATAAATTTAGGATAAAAATTGTTACTGTTACTCGTGCAGTATTATTAAAGAAAATAACGTTTAAATATCACTTAAACTGTATTTGAAAGTAATACTAAAATAGCGCTTTTACAAAAGTCATGAATTAAAAATATTTGGCTTTTATTGTCTTGTGAAACCTTTCAATTACTTTTGCAATATTCGTATATGTATAAAAATTACTACATCTAAGGCAACCGATTATACAGTTTAACTTTCTAAAGAAATTAACAAAAATTCCAGATAATGCCAATTTTTTGTTGCCTTACAGAATTATCGGCGATTTTAAGCACTGTCATTAAAGTATGTTCCTAACAAAGCGTCATTGACAGAGATTGTCATCTTAAGAAAATAACCTCTACATCAGGTTTCACTTCACGTAATTGTTTTCCTAAATAAATTATTCTTATATTTTTTATGCTTCCAAGATTAACACTTTTAAGATTACCCAAACTCTATTAATTATTCAGAAACCTATTTCAAAAGAAATTTATGGGAAAAAAATATTCGAAATTTTATTACGAAAATTTCGAAAGCTGAAATATGCATAAAAATGTTTGTATATGTTTTAATAAAATAGCACAAAATATTTAATGAAACAATGTGACTCTAATATAATACTTGTGCAGAAAAATGAGCCCAAAAGTAAAATCCGTGTAAACAATATTAGCTACTACATAATCCTCTAAAATTTCACAAAATACTTTAGTAATGCAAGAAAAATTCCGCGTTTGCATATCTTGCTTAACTCATTCAATAACTAATGTACCTATTAAATATTTCAATGTTTACTTCATTAAAAAGAACGTTTTTCACCGAAATATAAATAGCATGCTCTTTCAAAAGATATAATAAAATGTCTTATCTGTCCAGCACATCACATTAGTACTAGTAAAAAAATTCAAAATTAAATTATGCAAGAACTTTTCCAATTTTAAGTAAGGTATGTTCAAATTTATTAGTACATAATATAAAGTGATAAAGCATCTGCATCAACAGAACTTAAAAAAAGAATTTCTGAACTGTAATCAGAAAACAAGTTTTCAAAAATGCAGTTTGAATAAAATAGAAAATGTATGTTTATGCATCTGCTGTAAATTTTAGTTGTATAAAAATTTTAGTTGAAATTTACTTGTTTATTGGGCAAACTCAGTAATCTTCATTAAGTAATTTATCTTGGAAATTTCAACTTATATACTAAACATAAATTTTGCCATAACACTTGGCCCATCAGTACAAAACCTGCCTAACATATGCTGAATTTTTTAGCATTCAGAAAGTTCAAGCAAAGAGTGTGTGAGGTTCAGACCTTATATCTAACAGCTAAATGTGAGGAACCTTGCGAACAGATAAGTGAATAATCGCTTGAGTTCGTGAAGAAGTTCGTTCGTTCGTTCGTAAGACTCAAGAAGTGTTAATTACCCTTTATTATTCAATATAAGAGTGTACAGTCGGTTCCTTTCTCAGAGCGTACAGCAAAGCCTCCACTTGGGCTTGAACTTAAAGTAATAAGAAATAAATCTAACCTAATGCTTAACTAAAAAGATATAGCCGAAACTATCAAGATTCTAAGTAGTTATCCCCTAAATACGGAATGAGCTGTCGAAGCTATCAAGGGCCTGAAATAGGGACAAGCGTAGTAATAGCTTAGAGAGACGTATCCAAAAGGCGAAAGCGCTAGTCAAAAACTCTGGCTCTCTAACGAAGTCATTGGAACTTCGACTTAAATACTAGTCTTACTCATTTTCATTGAATGCGATTATGAAACCACATTCTGGTAGAAATTGTAAGCTGAAATTAGGAGAGATAGGAAAGTAGCTAACTAAAAATTAACTCTTAGAAACTTAAGATAAACCTTACAAGTGTTTCGAACACGTTGTTCCACCATACTTTAATTAAGAGACTGCATCAGAGTTGCGTCATCAATATCCCTGACTCTGCATTACTACTAGTAACGAACAGCTTCCAGTGCCACTTGGAAGAATGTATGATAAAGCGAGACAGTCATTTGATAGAGATTATACATAAAGTCTGGCTGATATAGAGAATTCCTGTAACTTTTTGACATACAAAATAATAAATAAGAAGCAGTGTTCGCCTTCTGTATGATTTTAAAAATATTCAATAATAGCCTACGAGAGAAGCATAGCATATTATAGTTTAACATTGTTAAATATTGATATTAACGTACTAGTACAATCAGTACTGCATTATTCATGTGAATATTTTTGTACCGCCGCGTAAAAAGATGGTATTAAAAATGACCTTACGGACCTTTAAAGCTGATCTTCACAGATAAAACTGCAGCAAATCTGAGATCACAATATTAATTTCCTAACGTGATATTTGTTTTCCAAACAGATGTCTTCATTTATCTGTAATTCCAAAATATGAACTGCTTCATCTTCAGTCAATTATTATTCTAAAAACCGAGAGCTGGAAATAAGATTGATTGAAATGCTGAAGTTTTAATTATCTTTAGATTTAAAAATATAATGTGAGCAAGCATTTAGCTTTATTTACAAATCCGTTGAAATTTGAAGAACTTGTAAGCAAACAATGAAACAATTTTGCTTTTCGTGTCTTTACTTTTTCACCATTTTCTAACTTTCTTGCATACATACATACAACAGACTGTCTAGTGACATCCTGACACTGTCTAGTGAAAACGTTTTAATGCCTTAGCTCAAAAACTTTCACTTCTGCACTCTCTACTGAAAGTATTTTAATATTTAAAGCATTGAAGAATGATTTTTAAAATGATAATAATTAATTGTTCTAGACTGAACTCTAAATTTTAAACTTAACTTCTAAATTTTAAAATTCTTACGTAAATCCAGAATGAATATACTCCCAAAACAAGAAAATGTCTTTGATGTTGAAATGAAAAATCAGTCCACTGCTGTTTGCAAAGCTAAATTGAACTAGTTGAAACTTTAACAACATAAATATTTGGAGCTCTGACTGAAATGGCACCTATACTTAAATCTCTCACCAACATTAACTCTCTTCTTCCCAGTAAGAACTGAAACTTAAAGCAAACAGAGATAGAACTAGCTCAAACTTGCCTCGTTACTGAATCTGGAACTGGGAAAATCATCCCTAAATTTGTAAGTGGGAATGACTCTTAAACTCTTTCTTTTTTGTTCTTAAATATTTAATTAATTTGCTTCGAGTAAGAAAGGTTCAGCTGAAGTAAGCGAAAGTATAAAAAATATAAACAGTAAAAAAAGTTAAACCTTACAATATATGCAAGTTGAAATTAGTGAAATGAATCAGATAGGTTTTAAAATATTTAATCTGAATTCTGAGACACTGAGCTCTCTAAAGCAAGTTTTGTTTACACTAATGAGAATTCCTATAAATCTAAGGATACGCTGAAACTTTCACTGAAATTCACAATACTGGCCTTAGATATTGGTAGATATGTCTATAGAGATAATACCTTGTATTTGTAGAATGAAGAGATGGTTTGCACTGTATAATGATTAATACCTGTACAAACGCATAATGTTCGCATCTGTGCAAAAATATGTGGGCAATTCAAACTATTCTTCATGAACAAAAATGCAGGTATATACTAGTAACACTGCAAGTTTTATATCTACGCTTGCAATACAATTCGATACGCAGTAAAAGACATTACTTATGTCTATATATTTATATATATATATATACCGAGGTTAGCTCAAAACAAGCAGGTTTAATCGGTTTTTCTCCTTTATCTCCTGAACTGTAGATTTGAACGGACTACGTGACAAATAACCATTCGAAAACTATTTTTTTATATTCAAAATGTTTATTTAAAGCACAGTTTGAAATACCTCAGCTCTATAAAATCTTCTGTTTTAAACTGCTTTCCAATTTTACCACCATGTTCATACTGTAGGAATGACAATTAATACATATTTACATGTATCAAAACATATTCAAATCCTCTAATTATTGAAAAATATTCTTTTCCCGAGCATGACAGCATGTATTACAGTCAATCTACTGAGATGAGTTAATGTTCAGGAATATGTAACGTTGAAAATCCTCAGAAGATTAAATCTCCAGATTTGACCAAATATTTGCGAAGAGTACTAAGTACTACGTTTTTTTCAGCTCTAAATTTCATTATTTCGTAACTTAAAACTTTAATATTAAATAATATTTTATTGCCATTATGTCACACCAACTAGTTTCACAGTTTGTAGGGTAATAAATTAGAATATAATTAACCTTTTGGCTGCTAATGGGGATATATTTCCCACTAAAAGTTTAAAAATTACAGCTGGGTTAAAAAGTAATTAGAATCTCCTGAATGTTGGGGATCATCTTGCAATAGTTGGAAAATCAAGACGCTTCTGTGCTCGTTGTACACAAATGAAAATAAAGAAAAGAATACGTATGATTTGCCTAATGTGTAACGTTGGGTTATGCAAAGAATGCTTCACCCTGTATCATACGATGTAAATCTATTTCATATAATTACGTTTTCCAGGATAATATAGATGCCTATTGTAAGTCGACAGCTAAGTGGGGAACACACGTATCCCACCATTAACTACGGCTGGGACATTTGTGTCCCAGCCTTTAGCTCGAAATCCATTTGCCGAAAAAATTACAAATGCTAAATTTACCTTATTTGTAACATATTTTGTTCACTTTTATAGAAAACGGAGTATTTTTTTTAATTTGTAGTCAAAGGGTTAAACTAGTTTCTATGCTGCATTGTATATATATATATATATGTATATCAAAGATTGAATTACTTAATTGAAATTCATTGTAATCTAAATAAATTTCCTAATGCCTGTTCTATAGCTGCAAAGTAATATAATAATAATTTACTAACTAAGTAATAAAGAATTTTCAGATACTTCTACTAACTTTATATTGGAAATAATATACGCTTTATTATAGTTAATAAATTATACATACATATATATATATATATATATATATATATATAAGTGTATGTAT
>KK116240.1:24194-39501 GCA_000611955.2 Stegodyphus mimosarum | reverse complement strand
GCACCAAAATTTTACCTCCTTCGGTGTCCTGTAAGTCTACGACGAACTCGTGAGTGTCATCATATACCTAGGTTCCGGTGCGATTAAATATGTATCTAAATTCCTGCTACAATTTTTAGGTTCTGTATAAATGTCTGCTTAACAGGAGGATATTACGTTTCCTTTTTTGGCACTATTACATGGGTAAATCAAAGTTTACATTTTTATCTAATTTAGGGTTATTAGGCACTCCAGGTAGAATCCTAAACATTCTCTTAATATTTGTGTATTGCGGTACCAATTTAAAAAGTATTTTAAAAATATCTCTTTATAAGTTTTTCCTGTATCTAGAATGCACGATGATATGCATTGATCATATGAATGACATTAATGGGTTTTTTGGTAGAACCTGCTGCAGTTCCATATGATGGGGATGGTAATTATATGTATGTTTGTTATTTCTGTAGTGGGTTTTGGCTTTACATGAAAGGAAATTTTTAGGAATTTCTAATTCCTCTTCTACTTTCATATTATCTGAATCAGACTCAAATGTCATGTCCTCATGTAATCGTGCCAGCTTTACTAATGCTTCTATTCCTGTTTATCATTTTTGAGCGGTATTTTTTGCTCCTTTATTTTCAACTAAATCTTATTTTTTATTACGTATACTTGATCTTTCTTTTCCTTTTCATTATTGTTTGCACTTTATCAGCTTTCTGATGATGGAATTTTAGATACACTGAGAGAGAGGCTTTGGATAGCGATAGATCTAGTTCATTTACAGACTGGGCAAAAGTTTTATTTGGTGGTGGTTCTGAAATTTCTACTATCCTTCTGGCTTCAGCGTAAGATGAATTCCTAGTTATTTTCGTGGACTGAAGTTTTCTTTCCAAATTCCATTCTGATTCCGATAAAGAAAATGCTGTGTCACAATGGTATAGCGGTTCCGTTATCACTGTCATGACCAACCATTGCTCATCGGACGCATGCCGTGTTGCCACGGCAGGACATGAGAGAAATATCAAAACTTTGCCATTGGAAGCGCGCAGAGAATTCGGAATATACGGTTTTGAAAGCCAATCAAGTTATTAACATTAATATTTAGTATTTTATACAGATTAAGAAAGTTGAAGGCCAAAATTACTTCATATCGATCAACCGACCTTCCTTACGCATCCTGATCCGCTTAACCCCACAGACATTTTGATCAGCAAGCTCAATGATATGGCTTTCCCAAGATTGGTTACTCGAAGAAGGGAAGCAGTGTGGCTTGCCGAAGTAGTATCAATAAGCGGGTCTCCAGAATGGAATGGATTTGTTTTATACTTCTCAAAACTCCAGATTTTGGCTTTGGTGTAGGAGCCAACAGACCGAGCGGTTAAGTCGCTGAACACTAGTAGTTCGATCCGGGATTCTAATCCTGGCGACCGAGCTGGTTGCACGGCATTTTTATGGTTTTCTCCACGTGTAACGTGTATATAAGCTAGTTTCACTTTGAAAGTCCTCGAGGAAGGTATCCCTTCCGTTAGGCAGATAGCCGTTGAGTGTTTTGCCGTAATTAAATAAACCAATCCAAGCTACTTGGCTGAATGTACATACTAATTAAAAATGGGGATATCTTTTACAGTTCCTCAGAAGGGCTATATACTATAACACCAGGAAACACAGATAATAAATAGTTAGGCTTTTTGGCATTTGCAAGTGTACGTATTTTCTTGACAGCAGCTATGTTTTCATAGTCACTGTTGGGTTAAAAATGGTTAGTGTCCAGTTCGTTTGTTTCAAAATTAGATTTGCTTAGAATCCATGTTTGGAAAAAAAGAAATTTCGTGTAGCCCAACAAGGAAACAGATTCCTACGTTAAGGTTAACTGGGCCTATGCAGCCCCAGAAGTTCACGACCGACTTTCCCGTTCGGAAGAACTCACGATCATTTATCCCCAAGCCGAAGACTGGGAGATCAGACAGTCGTCACTAGTGAGAGCAACTAAGTGCTTTCCGTTCAGTCGAAGCAAAGCAGACAGTATCTCGCTCTTCAGTTACAAGGACCGTTCCTTTCCAACAACATGGATTTGCATGTACGGTAAACATTTTGGCAGTTTTCTTGCCATTTGAAGCTAGAGGCAAAAATAGTAACAGCTTCTCATAACGAACCTCAACCTCTGAGGAGGAAAATTACAAGGGAAAAAGTAAAAACAGAAAGCAGTAGAAAACAGGGAGAAGTTTACCGAGGCTCCGCGATCGTGAGACCCGTCTCACAAAGAAACTGATCCTCTGAGGGCTAAAGTATCTCAGGATTGCCCCACCCATACTCAAAATGCGTGAGCTTCTGAAGATAATTTTAACTAGGACTTTTTTTAATTACAACGTATAATTAGAGGAGTTCTAAAAATATTAGAAGAATTTAGGAAAATATGCAATATTCAATTACTTTTTATGAAAGTATATTTCACTCTAAACGGTGACTGACGCAAAAGTCTGTTTTTCAATAAAACGTAAATTTTGAAATATACGATTATAAAATCTGATTAAGAAATAATTTTCTCTATGCCATGTCAAGTAGAAAAGGATATTTCTGGGTTTATTGATCGAGTTTTAGAAAGCCAGTTAAGAAAACTATTCAGTCTTCAGGAAATTTTCCTTCTTTTTTATAAACCTTTTTAGAAAATTAAGAAAAAATAAAATACGTTCCTGCTGCTATGTGTTTTAAAATTCAAATATTAGTTTAAGATAAATTAAATAGGTTTTTTAAGGCAAAAGAAATTTCATATATGCTTCAGTTTTACCGGATATTATTACTCGTAAACTGTCACTCACATTCTATCGAATATTTAAATTAGTACGTAATTATTTTATTAAATTCTTTTCTTGGATTTTACTCGGGAGTTATTTTCGAAAGGAATTTCATTTCGGTATAAAGCAGTCATTTATTTTTTGATTAAACCTTTTTCTTTTAAAATCTTTTAACCGCCCAAAATTACAAACACTAAATTATTGGATATTTGCTGAAAGTATTTTAAAGCAGATGACTTTTTAAATTTAAATAAAATTATGATGGGCAAAAGCAATTTACGGAGGTCGGAGCATTACGAAAAACTGAACCCCTCTTCCAAAAGAAAAGAGGCGTGTTAGTTGAAATTTAACACAAACTACTTTGGAATCTTCCTTAAAAATGTTTCACTCAAAATAAAAAGAAACTGCCCTTTCAGTCTCTTTCGATTTGACAGTAGACATTTAATAATTTTGTTTATCTCTTGTTTCTCAATCTGTTTCATTTAATCGGAAGTTTCCGGTTTTTCTTCAACTAATTAATAAAAACTGCAGTACATAGTTTACTAGTCCAGATCTTTTGAACCAAACAATGGGGTTTCTCGGGCAGGGGAATAAAGTCACATCGACTACATTCAAACTCGTCTCGTGCTCATCATTAAGACTAGAACATCTAGAGCGAGTAGTTTTGTCAGTAGTTTTCCCTTCCTCGTCCTACCCATCTCATCTTTCTCGACGGTCTGTGATTTACGACCCATTACATTCGGAGCGCGACCCCATAGCAAAGGAAGCGACGGTAACTGCTATGGATGCCACTCAGGATTTGTTCGCGTGTGTTAAAGATCGCTCTGATGAACACAGACCTGCTGTCTCGGGCATTCCAATAGAGACAGCGTAATTTTCTAGAAGCTTAATTAATTAAACGCACAGGCGCACCTCAGCAGACTGACATATACACGCAATCTCGCATTCGGAATAATGTTATAAATAATTGAAACAAGTTTTAATATTTGTAAATTTAGGCACATTTTACTGCGACTTAATCTGCAGGGTGAATATGTAAAATGTTCTCTGTTTCTTGAATAAGAGTTGTTCATTACTCTAATTAAGGAAGAGACACAAATACAATTCAAAAGCTTTAACTGTTAATGGGAAATTGCTTGAAGGGCTATTTTCTCATTAGAAGTGTTGAAGCTAGTAAGTACTATAAAATCGCAATTTGTAATTTTCCCTAAGATTGAAAGTACATGTTACTATGAAATCTCTGTATAAAGCCCTGTGGTAAACACAGACACAAATTTCAATTTTCATATTACAGAACGATTCAAAGACTAATGAATTGCTCGTTAATTTCTCAATCAAAAAGAAACGCTGAAGTGAATAAATAAAGAAGTTCGTAAGCTTTTGCAGAAAGAAATGAAAAAGGGAGAGAGTATTTCAAGATATTTTCTCTGTGTAGAAGCAATCAAAGTTTCTCTCTTATAATAGATATTATTATTTATATCATTCAAACGTATGGTCATGCAGATATTCAATATAAGTGTACACGTATACACGTATGTACACGTATGTATAGTAAGAAATTTAGAGCCCATTTTACACAAAGGCCTAAAAAATGGGAAATTCAATACCAATGAATTTCAAAATATCCTACACTTTGAATAATTAAGCTTTTAATTAAAAAACATTGTGATACTCTCTCTCTCTCTGTATATATATATATATATGATTTAAGTGAAGAAGTTAATTATTCGTAATAAATTGCCTAATACGCTAAAGCTGCAAAGTAATAAAATAATAATTTATTTTCTAGCAGATTATTTGTTAGTTTGTTTCGTTTGTTCCCCTTGAAAAGTCAACTAATTTCCAGTCAATGACGATAATTACTTAGTTTGTTGGTTGCAGTTCACTTTTAATAGTTCCATTTTAATGTGCTAATGATTAAACTTATTTCAATAGATTCTAAATACTTTTTTCAAAGGAGAATCTATTAGAAAATAAACTATATATTCATATATATATACACGAATAAACATTTAAATTAATCGTAAGAAATTGCCCAATACTTGTGCAAAAGCTGCAAAGTAATAAAATAATAATTTATTTACTAATGTATTTGACGTTTCTATTTTAAAAAATTTTCGAGATTCATATTTAAATATGCTTATAAATTTCTTAATTTCAATAGAATTCTAACTACCTTTATCAAAGGAGATAATATACTAAATAATACATATATAATATGCATACTCTTATATGGAGTACACGAACGTGTGTATGTATATGTGTATGTATACATAATCCTGTAGTATATGTATATCTATATATTGTATGTGTAAATATAATATCTGAAATAACTGACAAATTCTAATACGAAAGCTGTGATGACCGTATGAACTGTCATATGAAGCGAAAGAACGCGGTGTGCCTTCAAGAGATGACAGTTTACGCAGTGGTACGAAATTAAAATTTCGAAATCTGATAAAATACAACATTACAATACTTACAATCAGTTCGGTTCTGTTCATGATGAATGAGAGCTTCAGGTGCTTACTAATGGTTGGCAGGTATTGCATCACACTCATTAATAACGGGATTTATTTTAATTTTAAATAATAATTACATAATTAATTACATTTTTCATATGGCAAGATATAATTTTATAAGGTATTTTCTCCCTCGTTTCAGCGTGCCCATGTGGTGTAACTGGAAGCACGTCCGAGGCGTAATCGAGAGTTCCGGAGTTAAATTTCCAGTGAGATGACTGCAGATTTCTTCAGTTCCTTGACTTTCGAAAAATTCTAAAAAGTATGTACAAATGGCGCCCAAATTAAAAGCTAGTGGATCATAATCCGTCACCACCAGGATTTGGCGACTGAGTCCCTTCATCCCCAGGCGCTCATCAAAATAAGGAGTATATAAGGTGTTTTCTCCTTCCTTTCGGCGTGCTTTCGTGGTGTTACTGGAAGCGTAATCGGGAGGTCCGGAATCTCTGAGAGAGCAGAGCGAATTTCGTCAGTTTCCTGTCATCGAAAAACTCTGAAAGTCTCTACAGTTCGAAAGTAAAAATTTTCGAACTTATTTACATGAAAAAGGAATTAAAAAAACTGAAAATAAAGTGAAATAGCATTAAAAATATGAAGTTAATAAAATCCATAGTTCATAGAATCCATAACGTTCGATCAAAAATTCATAAAATTGATCATAGAAATAATCGTAATATATAATTAAGACTTAACTCCTTATGTTCATTAAATAAAGCAACAGTATCTGAGCTTGCAAATAAAATAGAGAAATATTTAAAAAAGTGAATATACTATTAATTATATTCATATTTTTAATGGGAAGGAGAAATATATCTTCCAAATACGACAAATAAATTCATAATTTTACAAATTTTAAGAACAAAATGTCTTTTCTTAAAAAGGAATCTTTTGAAAGGAATAATATTAGCTGCAGGAAATATGGCGTTGTTTCGTTTTGTTGAGACATTCCATTGCATAATGATCTGGAGATCTAATGTCTCCAGAAACACAGTGATCAGTACTAGTAAATCCATGTTTATAGTAAAACGTGGGGAAAGTACCTGCTAAATATCTTGATAACTGCGGAATCGAAATTTTACGATTTAGATGAACTATTGGCAGATAATTAAAGGTGTGTTTTACAAAACAAATTCCATTCCTGTTTACAAAAATTCCATTCTTCTTGTCATTTTTAGTGAGCTGGTCAAGAGATATTTTTAAGATATGATCTAAGCCAAGGAACGAGAGCATATTCTGCATTATAATTGTCAGCGATATTTCTTGCTAACTTGTCCACAAATTCACTGCCATGTGATTCGGCTTGAGATTTTATCCAACAAATATTGATACGAATTCCTTTCCCGTTTTGCAAGTAATTTAAATTAATAATGATGTCTGTGAATAATTTGAATTTTCAAAAAGTACTCACATGCTGTCAGCATAAATATTTGAATGAAAAATATTTTCTTTTACACTATATTTAATTGCTTTAATAGTAACTAATGCTACTGCTTGGAATATACCGTTGTCAAGGTATACTTTCCATTGATACTTATTAGAGTCACCTTACAGTAGAACAAATGTGAATCCCCCATTATGATAGATTTTAGATCCCTCGGTATAGATTCTAAGCATTTTATTGTGTTATCATAAAGGTTCAAACTGAGTTTCATTTGTTATTTCTATTAATCGGATACTTTTAGGTATTCCTTATGTGCCTGATGAATGTTATCTGAGGTTACGGCATATTCATCACAGACTGAGTTAAATACTGGTTCGGTGTAGTTTACTTGTCTTTTGAGTTTGTCATAAGAACTCCAGTATGCATTGAAAGCAAAGCTGCAAACAGAATAGCTGCAGCAGTTGTAGTAGTATAGAAAGTCTTGGTAACTGTGAGAAAAAATATTTAGTACATGTTTAATTCTTGGATTCTGCATTGAAAATGCTCAGATAGTAGCTGAGTAAGTAACAATATATTCTGTCACAGTGCTGTATATAATTGCTTCTGTATATACGGGTTCCAACTTCAATTCATGGTTTGATACTGACATGAAATCTTCTTTTGTAATAGCTTTTGTTCCCATTTTTTTTAATTTTCTATATGCGGTACCCTACTGCACTTTTCATCCCATATAAAACCTAAATTATTTAATTCCTTATTTAATTCTCTTTCCATTGAGTTTGAAAATAGATGTTGTTTTCAAATTCATGTTTCGTTTTCTCTCCAGGTGTACAGATAATAAAATCTACAGATTTATTTTATGAAACCATTAATTTGGAAGAGTTTGAATTAATCATTGTTGCAATAATACTTATGACAATGAAACTTGACCTGAAGTTGTTTACGTTACGTGACCTTAAGTTGTTGTTGACCTGTTCACGTAATAATATAATCTCTAGATTGCAAGTTGAAGAGCCTGCGCAAGGCGACAACATTCCATGAGATACGAATATACAACATTCTACTAAAATATGCTCTATAAACCACATCACATCACATTCGACATGAAACTATCTAGCACTGTAAACAAAGTCAGGACCATTAAACTCCAGTCGGCGTTTCCAAAAACCCATACAGTCTAAAGTCGCTAATATCTCGATAAATAGTCAATTCTCGCAAGACGCGCAAGTTCTGATTGATTTATGCTAAGTTCGATTAGTACGAATTCAACAATATGTGCAAAGTCCGATTGAAATAAAATATTAATAGCACGTGCAAGTCGATTAAGACAATCTGGGTCTCAAAGCTATCCTCCCAATTCTGACTTTGCTTACCTGCATATAGGAGAAAAAGAATGATTTTGACATTCCCCATCACTAAGCCTGTATATATAGGAGAAAAAGAATGATTTTGACATTCCCCATCACTAAGCCTATATATATAAGAGAAATTACCTTAATGTTTGAAATTGATCAGTTATTCATTTAAGTACAGAATGTATATATTAGTTTTTCACGATTAAACTAATTCATTAAAACATAAGAAGGATACGAAACTCGATCATAGCCAATTTATTGCGAATTTTTGGAGGAAGGGTTAATTTTCCTTGATAAATCAACCCTCTTCCGTAAAATCATCTGTAATTTATATATATATATTATGTACGTACTGTACTGCCTTAATTTTATGTGTGTACTAGTCTTTTTATTTTAAATATGTACGATTTTAATGCATACCATTACAAATTTTAAACTTCTTTTAATTTTATTACAAGTTTTTAACAGTTTAAACACATTCTTCTTAAGTATTAACATTTCCTAATTTCAATTTGGAATTTCCTTCCTTAGAAGTAATCATAAACAGAAAATTAATAAAATTTTTAATTAAAGTGATATATACTATTAAAATCGTGCAGTATGCTGCGAAATTAATTGATATCTATGTATATACATTTGCATATTTTATTACAATTTTATTATGTTTTATTAATTTTATTTTATTCAATTCTTTTTGTTTCAGGTTTGAATTGTTTTATTTAATTTTGATATGAGTATTTCCTGTCGGAAATTTCCCATCTTTCGTAATCTAATTTTAATTTAATTTTTATCTCTTGGTTACATATTTTAACAGCTCTTGGTTATACATATTTATATCATTTAGTTCTTTTGCATGAATGCAAGTTTACTTCTGCATGAGAAACTCAAAAACAATTTTCAAAGCTTCCTTGAATAAGAATTGAAATATTGGAAACCATCTATAGATTAGATTCTTTCTCGACGCACAGATTCTGAATTATGTTCCTCTCAAACATCTTCTCTTATCGCATCATATGTGACACAGAACCAAACTGAAAATTTGACATTTAGAATGTTTAATATTGCAGCCAAAATTCAGATTATGAGAAAATAATTGTCTTGAAGGAAATATCGTTACTTATTTTAAGAAAACACACTGCCCACTTTCCCCACAATCAGCATAAAAAGTATCATCTATAGCAAAAAAAAAGTCATAGTTTCTAAACTTTTCTTTTATGTTTATTGCAAGTTTTATTATTTGTTTTAATATTTTTTACGTTCATTTATTATTATTCAATTTTCCTTGTTTATTTTCACTTAATTTTTATGTTTATTTTCATTATTATTTTATTTTTTAATGTTCATTTCAATTTCATTTTTATTACTTTTTTATTTCAATTTATGTTAACTTTCATTTTTATTTGTTTCAAGCATGAACGGCACCAAGAAAGAATTAAACTTGGTGTTTTGGGTTCCTAAAGAACAGTTTAATGAAATGAGTGCTACGTAAAAGAATTTTTAATAGTGATTGTTCCTCTCAAAAGAAATTAAAATTATAGAACGCTGTTTAATGGGCGTAGTTTATTCGAATTAAGTGAAGAAAGTACAAAATAGCTATTTGAGGTATTCTTGCTATTAAAGTTGATTCCTAAGGGACATTATATATTTGCTCTAAATTTCTCGGTGAGAACGCGAGATATTTATTATGGAGCCTCAGTTCGATTTTTCTTTAAACACAGAGGAGTTTTTAAATCGGTTTGAAAGATAAAATTATTTTTGATTTCGAAGCACTAATTTCGCATACATGTAATTATTTAACTATAATGCTTATAATGCAAAATCTGTCGGTAAAATTGAGAAAACGATTGATACGTATATTCCATTAAGCTATCCTTTCCCATTTGAATCACGCATTTACCTCTACTGTAGCAGGTTGTTTAGAACTACAAGTGTAGAGCAGTCGATCCTCAAGAATAAAATAACGTTAATTTTAATGCGATTTTTTTTCGAAATTTTAAAGGAAAAATATTATATCACCTCGTTAAAATGAGGCTAAATGATTATATGCAAATTTTACATGCTAACAATCTAACTGATATTTCATTTCTTAATTTTATCTGAGCAAATACTTCCGTTGAAGAGTTTCTACGGAAACATAGAGATGATCCCTCAAAAAGGCAAGCAACTAAATTATTTTACAAATTACAATTTACGAGTCTATTGACTGAAAAGAAGGGCGTGGTTGTCCCATTTGCTTCGACCCATCCAAGTTCAGTGCAGCTGCTCTTGCAACTATTAAAAGTTTATTTGTTATCCACCCTATTTTGGTATCAGTTTACTTCTGTCATTCCCTGGAAAGACATCACTCATACACGGCCACAAACCATTTCTCGAACGATGATACAGAGCTGAAACAACACGACAACTAACCAACCAATGAGATGAGTGTACAAAAGTTAGATAATTATTGTTATACCAAGTTGTAGTAGATTAATTACTTTAAAGTTCTAGCATAATTTACATGCCACATTTCTTCGTATCACGTAATACATTCTTTCAGGTCCTAATTCTTTGGATGAAATTATTATTTTTTTTAATATGTCAAAGATCTCGGAAATGAAGCGAAGTAAATTATAACTCATTCAAAATTAATACCAGCCTGAGGTATTAGTTGTTTAATAATATCAGATCCTGATGATCTGCTATTATTAAACTTTCATCCACTGGTTAACTTAATTACATCAGTGTTTATCCCTGCATTCAGAACTGTCCTTAAATATTTCTTCACCTGAGACAAGCAGTTAAATGCACGCTCTTATATATATTAAAGTCACATTAACAATATCTGTGCATTTTTATATTTATCGAAGGTAATTATTTTAAAGCATAATTCTCTTCTAAAATTTTGTTTCATAATTTTATATCTTCGGAGAAAAGGAGCAATTTATAATTTTTTAATGTAATCTTTTTTAATGTTGTAGGGATTTATATTTATTTTAAGTAATCAATTTAATTTAATTTGAAGTTCCTTTCCTATAAGCCTTCATTCCTCTAATTGTCAATGTCAGAATATTTAAATTTGGTAACGCGCGTGAAATAATGCAAATTCTACTTTGAGGAGAAAATTTTTAAATACCAAGTTCTAGAAGGAAAAGTTAGAGTATGGGCGAACTCTGTGCTTGTTGTAGCGTGAGCTTTTGCTTAACATTAGTTGTTGGTTAAACGTGGTGCAACAGCTGTTAATTTGCTGCCCCTAGATTTTCAACGCTCTTTTAGGAAACAGGATAGTCTGAGCCTTGTAGAGTAAATCTACTACTAGTTACTATCTTCCAATCTTTAGTTTAGTCCTTACTATTTCAGTTACCGCCCAAGCAAAGGCGTAGTTTGTTAGCGTCGAGTTGACGCATTGTAAATTTATAAATAGTGTAATAAAGTGTAATTTTAGCCCTTCTTTTGTACAGTTACTACAATTCCAGTTTTACACAAAAATTAGAGAAGTGGACCCTACAATGGAATGCATTTTTTAATGTAATTTAATTCGCCTTGCCTTTAACAAGAAAAATCATCAATAAGTTTTTACCCAAATATATTTGATTGTTTCAGTTCCGAGAAAATAGCCTTGTTTGAAAGTTCTTCCTGACCAAATGAAGGTATTACGTAAGTTTTCACTGTTTTAAACTTTCTGAAGCATCTCTCACTGCAAGCAATGCAATGGTCTCAATGCAATTTCGATGCTATTGAACCAAATTGCATTCATAAATTACCTGTAAAATATCTTTAGTTGTAATTACTTTGGTGCTTAGAAATAGCGGGGTTTTTTTAAAGCTAAATATAATTCTGATGACATTTCTGTATCATTTATAGCATTTGGATATTAAGTGACAAATTATAAGTTGCGTCTTTAAAATTATCTGAATCTACTGATATTAATTTTTCTGCAAAATGAATCGTATTTCGTTTGATTTTCATACCTCCATTTTGTTTAATTAAAACGTCTAACTTTTGATTTATTTCTTATATCAAAAATATTTTTCTGAAAAATGTGGGTCTTCTTTTATCAACTGAATTTGACACTCTGGCTAATTAATCTATTATTTTCATTTCGATTTTGATTATGTTCATGTATTCGTATTTAAAGCTAAGTTTTCACAATTTTCAACATAATTTTAAGACATTCTTTCATTCATCTGCTATGGACGAAAGCGATAACCCTTCTATGTTTGGTTGTTTAATTCATTACAGCAGACTACATAAAAATTATCTGCCAAAGATAAAGAATGTTTTCGTTTAGGACTCTTTAAACGAAATAGGCTTATATTTACATTCGACGTAGAAAAACCAGAGCACACAAAAGCAGCAAACTCGTTCATTGAGATTCGAACCCATGTTAATAACACTATTAAAAGTTCAGCAGTTTTATGTATCGTTTCAGTTTTCCATTGTAAATGATATAATTATAATTATGTTTTCTCATTCTAACAATAGTAAATTCAGTATAGAAAACATATATAAAATTTTTAAATTGAATCGTTTCAAGATGCTATTATTTTTAGTTTATTGCAGCGATTAATCATTATATACCTTGTAGGGTTTTGCTGTATCTAGAAAATTGTTTCAATGCCCTGCAGACACTACTAAACTGAAAGCGAGTTATCGCTTTTATCTGAAACAAAGGGTAAGTCTTAATAAGGTTAAAATAACCTTTCTAACTAACTCTTTAAATGCACAGAAGGCACTACTTGTGCTAGAGATGAACCTCCACTACTTCGGTTATTTAAAGTAATATAAGATGCAGCTAAATTTAAACTGAAATAACGCAGTTTCAGACTACGCACACATTAGACTACTTAAGCTGATTCAAGATAAGTAATTACTCATACTTAATTATCAGTTAGCAAGATACTCAAACCGGAATAAGTTGGGCATAGCTGTCGATAGCAAAAATAGCAAGGCGAGACTTCCAGAAGCTCTAAAATATTCACACCCTAGTCTTAGGTACACAACAACTAATTTGCATTCTGATGAAGACTACGGAAAAGAAGAAGTTAAAGTAAAGTTCAAATCATAATAACTGGCTAATTAACATAAAGTGTTCTCCAGAAGAATTTAAAAAATTCGGAAACAAAAGTTTTAAGGACCTTGGAAAAGATTTTAAATTCTAAAACCTAAAAGAATGAGCCAGCTCTTACAAAATTTCATTTAAATTTTAAATTCCCATTCTTTAATGGTCTATTCAATTTTAACATTTTTCGGATCTATCACTCTCTTTTTCCTCACAACTCCTTCCAGGAATCTGGAAAGAAAATAGTTTAGTTTAGAAATATTTAAACTGCACAGTATTCACATATAAGAATAATTTTGCACAATTCACGTATTCTCTACAGAACCCCTTTTTTTCACGCAGTTCTCCAGCTTTATGGGTAAAACAGTGTATAAGAATGCAGTATATCAACAACTACCTACTAGCAGACTTCCTATATGGTTATAAACATTAGAAGCACTATACATCAACTACACCTTATTTCAAAAACTGTACCTTAATGTTCTAGACTTAAATTTCATTTAACTTTAGCTCTTACTTTTCATTTACATTACACACTATCAAGAAAGCATTTTGCTTTTACAATACATTAGTTTTTAACGTATATATCCTTGCATTCAAAAAGATTAAACTTCATTTAACATACTACATTTCAAAAGATTATCTTTGCTCATTTTCAACTTTACATAGAAATATACAATGGTTGCTATTATTTGACTTTCATTCACTCCAAAAGTTTCTAGTTATACAGTTTTTTGGATTAAAGTAACATAATCGTGTTTAACACACATATCCATAAAATTTTTAATAGTAGATGAATACATCAAGCTTTTTCACAAAAGCTTTTTCACTGTATTTAACTTGAAGTTAACAAAAGTATACTAGCAACTTCGTATAAATGCATAAAATAAACTGATGCTTGAAGAAATAAAATAAATTTTCACTAATGTTCTACTTCTTTAGAAGTCAAATATTCTGTTTTCTACGAATTTAGTCAATGTGGGACAAGTTATTGCTCTTGACTCGACTTTGACTGCGAGGCTAGTAGCTATTGTCATCTGGCTTTTTCTTCTTCTGAGTTCGGTCAGGTCTTCGTCGATTTCCTCTGACGTTCGGTATATTATTTTGGTGCTGGCCTCATCCTTGGGCGATTCATTTTTGATACTTGGTCAGCACCATCTGGGTTGTCGTCCGCTTGTGCTTTTTACTCACTGTCCCTTTGATTTTCTTTCGTACTGGTTCCTCTTCCTGCGGCCGTTTGTAAAGTCAATTTCTCCTTAAATGACCAGTCACCTTCCTGTCAGTGGAATGATGTTTGTTTATTTAGACTTTTCCCTTTTCCTTCAATCTGCGTTGTTTCGTACTCGTTTGGTCGCGACGTCTCAGGGCTGCTTGAAATTTGCCTCGAACATTTGGCATGTTTCTTGCTTCTTGGCCCACAGAATCAGTGGTTTTTCCTTTTTATGGCCAACACCGGCCTTTTCTCTTCTCCTTAGTTCCCAGAACCCTTTCTTTTTCACTACGGGGCCTTGTGACATGGAAACGCCCCTTCTGAATCAACCGAACTTCCGGATGGCTCTGCACAGTTCAAGCCAGGTGATTCTTGCAATACCGATTTTATAAGCGACATATCAACCCGCTTATAATAATTTTTTACCAGGTCCAAATTCGCTCTTACGGATTAATCCCTCTTTGCTTTCAAATATAAAACTGTTTCCCTGATTCTCCTGATTAAAAAGAGTCCTTCGAAGTATTTACAAAATTTCTTCATCTTTCCTTCTGGTGCCCATGAAAGGGAATGCTTTGTTTTTAAAACTTTATCTCCCACCTTAAAATCAACCTCACGCTTCTTTTTATCGCAGTATTTGTTTTTCTTCCACGGACCTTAACCGAAATACACATTACCTCATCCACTATTCTCTGAAAGTCATCCAACTGAAATTCCTTCGACCGTTTTTCAACTAAAAAGAATTTATCGATGGGCGTAACCAGCTTCATGTCAAGGAATAATACAGCCAGTGTTATACAAGTGAAATCGTCTTAGGGAATCTTAGTGCGTAGTCTAGATTACTACGGCGTTTATACAGCTGAAGGCAATTTTACATATATTTCTATTGAACCTTTCAACGATGTAAAAATATAAAAACTGCGGACTTCGATTTGAAAGAGGAGTAGCGGAGGGAAAAAGGAAAGTTTGAATGCAGGGGAATTAACGCCATCTTAAGTAGTTATTATATATATATATATATATATATATA
>KK116240.1:0-23704 GCA_000611955.2 Stegodyphus mimosarum | reverse complement strand
TATATACATCCGTATTTTTCCATTCCCGTTTATTTAAGCATATTCCCTCTGCAAATATTTGTATTTCTAAAGAATGGGCTACGTCTTATACGATAAGACTATACTTATTTAAATTTCTTACTTAGCCTTCGTAACTTTAAACCTCATTTATCTGAAACTGGAGGATTAAAAATTGGCATTTAATGACAGTATAAAAAAGAAAAGTGATATGTTTTTATTTCATTCTGTTTCTTTTCTACTTCTATTAGTACACTGATGTATTTTTGAATATTGGCTTCTATAATTCTAGCTCATATATTTGTCTTTATTAAAATCCTTTACACAATTCTTGCGACCAAGGAAATAAGCTTGCAAATTCAACTGGAGCGGAAATGGAATAAGTTATTTCAATTCGGACAGGAAAGGAACAAAATTAGGGAAAGGTGAATATGAAATAAGAGAAATATAACTTATATCAGTGGTTTGAAACTGGCGGCGAGCAACTCGCATACAGCCCTCCAAGCGATTTTATTCGGCCTGCGAATACGTTTCTATAATGCGTTTTTTGCAAATCAGGTGCCAAAAGTTTGCAGATGGATAAGGTTATTAAAAGTATAACTAAAACAGTAGACTTTATCCATAGATGAGCTCTGAATTATCAAACCTGTTACACTGCTTGAAGCAAACGAAAGTGAGCACACAGTGAAATTATTTAGTATAACAAGGTGAGGTAGTAATATTGGTGAGCTGTATTAAAAGCTGTTTGATGTAATAAATGAAATCAGTATTTTCATGATACAAAAATAAATAAATAAATAAAACCATCGATGAATTATATAATGATAGATTTAGCATTTCTTGTTAACTTATAAGGTATATCTCCCACTTTCTTAGCGTGCCTTCGTGGTGTAGTGGTCAGCACACTGAGCCGGTATTTCAGAGGTCCGTGGTTCGATTCCCGGCGAAGGCAATGTATATTTTTCATGGTTCCTGCTTCCAAAAAATGCCTAATGTCTCTACAGTGGCGCCCGAACTAAAAGGGTTGTGGATGATGACTCTCCACACCCAGGATTTGGCGACTAGGTCCCCTAAAACCCTAGTCGCCCTTTAAAAAGGGGAGTATATAAGGTATATCTCCCACATTCTTAGCGTGCCTTCGTGGTGTAGTGGTCAGCACACTGAGCCGGTATTTCAGAGAGGTCCGTGGTTCGATTCCCGGCGAAGGCAATGTATATTTTTCATGGTTCCTGCTTCCAAAAAATGCCTAATGTCTCTACAAACTTAACCGAACATTTAAATATTCTCAATAAAAGGCTTATGGAAAAAATAAACTTATCATTTACTCGTGTGCTTCTGCCAAATCTTTTAAACTTAAATTGGAATTACGGGAAACAAGACTTGAGTCAAAATATTCCATACATTTTCTACATCTTAAGTCATGGCCTGTAATTTTAAATGAAAAATCTCAAGAATAGGAAAGAAAGGATTCGATTATTGCAACATGAATTAGAAGAAATATTTGAAGATATTAATGATTTTACCTCATTTCGATTATAATTAGCGGCGAACGAACGTGAAAAACACACGAGAAAATGTACACAATGTACTACAGTGTTCGTATATATATAAGTTCATTCTCAGTTTGTTAAAAAAAATTAGTCAATAAACTGCTTTCAGACCCCGCATTCGGCACGCATGCAATTTGAGTTTGATGCAACTGACTTAAACCTTTCAACTAACAAAAATCTATCCTTATTATCTTAAGTCTTCTTGAGCGTCTTGTACTATCTGTTTACGATGCTCAATTTATACAGAAATAACTACCTAACATGAAGTATTTAACAGATTTCAAGAAAGGTTGTAAACCATTGATTACAATAAGTTTTCCTTAGGTACTGGTACAATCGAATATAGCAAAATATTTTTAAGGAATTTAAGGATATACGATATTTAAAATAAAATGTTGTGATAAAACATTGTAATGTGGTTTGTAATAAGCCTTCAGATCCCTCAATAGAGCAATAGATTAGAATTAAATTTCGCTTCATTTCTGCTTTTTTCTCGACCTCTGTTTTTCTTCTCATTTTGAAGTTAAAAAATAACTGTCGACACTGAGGACGCAAATTCGCAGGGACCGAAACGTGAAGCTGTTTAGTTATATTAAGCTCTTAACCGGAGACTGAGCTGGAATTCTGATAGAGATCGCATAGAATAAAGTGCATTGTTAGCTGCGTATTTGAGTTAGGATAAAAGCTGCAAGCAATTCAGTGCTTGGAATGGTGCTAATGCGAAATTAAGTTAAATTTAAGCTTCTGTTCATATCAGTTAGATATAATTAAACGTCAACAGGCAACACCAGAATAATATTTATTTAGCTTTGCTCATGAAGCATTAAATTTGTATAAAATGGAGCAAACAGAGCTTCATATAAATATTTTATACTACTACTTCTAGAGCTTTTATGTTTACAGATTTATTCGAATTCTATTGCATATGGAGGAACATTGTGAAGGTAATGTGTTAAAATAATTTTGTACATCAATAAAGTTTGGGATTACGAGTTCAAATTAGATTTAAATTAGATTATAAAGTATTTATTTATTTTCACCAACTAGTTATTTTATGTTACGCATCTTTACTGTTAGTTCTTCCTTTCCTATTTCCTTCCAGAATGTAAATTTTACATCGAAATATTTAAATGCGAGGGGATATTGTTGCAAAGGAAGGTTTTAGATTATTTAGTCAGAGCATGCTCCGCTTGCTGAGGGCCACGTTACTAGTTGATATTCTACGATAGCAGTCTGTCTTCGGCGTTTCTTGCCAATAGTGCTTTTCACACCGGTACAGGTTTGAGCCAACTTACCTGCTAGTCATTTCTGTGTAGCCTTTGGCTAATTTGCGACTTAGATTTAGTTAATTTGAAATTCTTCCTTTTTTAGTTACGCCGTAACTGGCTGTTCTTGTAAGCACAAGAAGTGCCTTCTGTTTAGCTATATTGAATTCTTAATAAAGAGGCCTTTTACGCCCTTCTTACGTTTCATCTAGACATAGCAATAATTAGCTTAAATCGACACATAGAAGCTTGATTTAGTGGATGCTATCTATGAGAGTAAGAAGACTCTACAAAATTAGTATATATATGATGTTATTTAAAAATACTTAAACGCAGTTAAAATCATGTCATGAAATCATGAGGTACACAGCATAAAGGTTAATTTCAGCAGTTGTTGTTAAGCCGTAAAGTTAATCAGATGATGACTTAATTATATTTCAGAAAAAAATATCGTATGGAATGTAGATTGAAATGGGGGTTCACCAACGGACACGGAGCACGGACAAAGACCGCAGGTTTGGTATGGTTTATCTGATTTCGGCAAAGCACGCGAGGGCTATCTGCCTAATGGGAGATATACCTTCGTGGAGGACTTTCTAAAAGAAAATGGCTCGTATACACGTTACACATGGGAAAAATCATGAAAACGTTCATGCAGTCAGCCTGTTCGTAGGATTCGAACCTCGGACCGAACTCCCAGTATTCAGCGACTCTACCGCTTGGTCGCTGGTGGGCCCAAAGACCGCAGGGGCAGCGTAGAGTTACCTAACTAATAAGGCAAAGGACAGTGTGAGAGCGAAATAAGAGATATTGCTCGGTAGGGTGGCATCATACTGAAAAGAGGCAGGGTGTTAGGAAATCTTTTAGTTGTTTTCCTTAATGACTACCTTAAGTTAATTCTTAGGTTCTCTAATTGTTGTAACTTACATTTTTTCTATGTATTCGAGGAATTTTATCCTGTTATTATTAATAATTATTAATTCACATTATATCTGCGCATTATTTAGCTTAAAAGTTTCTTTCGCGTTCTTATAACTGACATTAATTTATCATTCGCGTATCCATTATTATAATATTTTATTTAATTTTTGTCGTTATTTTTAATTTTTTGTAAGTTGTTTTTCAACCTTTCTAATTTTGCACATGCTTTGAATTTTAAACCTTAGGTTTTATTTTAAAAGCGTAATTACTCATACACATTACCTTTATTTATTACAGTATTTAATTTTAGAAGCAGATTTTAGTTGCATTCACAATTTTATTTTTTCAAATTCCCTGCATATTTAAACTTATTTTTGTTTTATATTTTTCAGTCGTAATGATTCCCTCCATTCCCGTGATATCTACTATTCTATTAGTTTACTTAGTTTTACCTAAAACATTTGCTTCTTTCAAATATTTATCTTTTACAATATCCAAATCACTCTAAAACGTATTTAAAGATGTTATTTAAAAGACGAATACAACCCGAATTTAGCTAACGTTGGAAACAGTTGATTTCAATCATCTTCAGCGCGCTCAAAAGGCCAGAATTTACAAATCAAAACTAGATGTGTCTTTGCTTAATTGTTGAGCAAATATATGAAAACGTTCTAAGCAGAAATAAATACACTATTTGGGACGTAAGTGTATTGTCCTGACTTATCAAGATTTAAAAAATAATAATGTGTATTATGTTTCTCAGGGTTAATCTAATTTAACAAAAATATAGGTCTTAAAATTATACAGAGAAGGGTAGATAAAGGTCTTAAGTAGATGGATTAGGGTAAAATACAAGTGGGAACGTCATACTCAAAATTTTCTTTTATTTATATATACTAATAGCTGAAATTCATATTTTAATGAATTATAGGAGATAAAAATTAAATTATTATTTTACAATTTTTATTTTATAATACATGAAATAAGTTCACCTGAAAAAGGAAAGACAAATTAAAAAATTCAGCCGCCAATGACCGAGCGGTAAAAGTTCTGAACACTAGTAGTTTGATCCAGGTTTCGAGTTCCAAGGAACTGGCCGGCAGCATGGGCGTTTCCGCGTCTTGCCCCATGCGTAAGATATATACGAGCCAGTTTCTCTTAAAACATCCTCCGCGAGACATCCCTACCCATATAGTGCCTTATGATGGAGCACAGAGTAAATAAAAAAAATATAAATAAAAAGCTCACAGTTATTGTAGTTTTTTCTGTACAAAGTTTTAGATGAATTGCATGTCTTCTAGTGCATTTCAAAATGCGTGCACACCATTTATACACTTATGGTCTAAATTTTAGAGTGGAATATAAAACGGATGTCTGCTAGATGTTTTGTAAGCGTTTCTCTTTGTTTAGGATAGAGAGATAGAATTGTCTAATTTTAGGAACGTTAAAGGCTACTGTAAAACAGAGCATAGCAGATATTATGTATATATAAAACTCTGAGATGCTTGAACAAGATGCCATAATTAAAGAACACAAAAGCTGACATTTAAATCTACAATTATACCTGAAGGGATTTGCAGCTTTCTTCGTATATAAAACATTCCTCTTGAAACTTTCAATATATATGTTATTTCCCTTCCCATAATTAAGTCGGAAAGTAATAAGACCACTCATGCTTAGAAGGTTTGTCGCTTGATTGACCGGAGCCCGCCGCGAGCACAAAATTTTCCTCAGAGTATGCCTGGAGGAATAGAAAATGTCTTTACCAACAGATCACTAAGCATGTAACAGATCCTGTGACTACAACACGAGAGCGTGGTTACCCCCATTTACAGCCATTAACTCTCAATCGATTCCATTAGTCAGCCATTAAGAGGAGCCTAATGATAGACAGCGAAATACTACAACTCCATCACCAAACCCCGTAAGATATTTCCCATTTTACAACTCAGATCTCCAGAGGCATTTTCGTTCCTCACTTTGTCACTGACTCATCTTTAGAAACCGCGCCTTATTACTTTATTAGTTTCCAGAAGTTTGCTTGCATCTTGCCAGGAATTCTGCTGAAACCAAGACCAGAGAAACGCATTTATCGATTTCACCGAGATTTGAGTTGAAACCTTCCATATTTAAGTGTTCTTAAAAATAGAATATTATACGTATTTTACCTATACGAGTAGTCACAATGCATCGTTTAATCCTAGTTATTCATTACTGCCCGACAAATTCAGGCGTCATTGGCAAACATCTTGTTGGACAAAAAATGACTCAAGTAGTCGAAAAATCGTAATCTGTTAAGGAAATATTAACAGAATTTGGAGGAAGAGACACAATTTCGTATCATAAATTATTGATTTGTTGTATTATTGTTTCTGCCGTGTGAGATCGGGTGTTATTCTTAAGCAGGTAGACCCCCTGTCTGCTCACAAATACTGATTGCTATAGGTGCAATTTTTCATGCATTTGTCACATATCTTATACAATACAGAGCTGAATTTATCGTTCTGCCTTGTGGAACGGATGAGCAGTGAGTGACAGTAGCAGAAGACCACCGTACAGAAAATAACATTTTTTTAAGCAAAGGAGCTTTCGGAATCTGTGGCGACTTTTAAACCAAAGCACTGTCATTCATTGTCAAATGCTATAAAACAGTCAAGAAGTGTAACATTTAGTGTCCGAAAAATTTCTCGTACAGTTTTTCGCGGATCTGCTTCGATTAAATCCCTTAACTCTTCCGAATCAATGGAGAATGAATGATTGCTCGCCTTGTATCCTCAATCTCCAAAGCAAAAATTTTCCAAACCAAAAAGGCGAGTGAATTTTTCATGAATTCATGATTTCATGAATTGGTTGCTGAAATTATTGGGTTCTATGATTGATTTGAAGTCTGTAGTATTATTTAACGTTTAATGCTCTTTGAACGAAACAAACACGTTGAACACTATACTGAACACGACAATGAGTCACGTACGCGACACTTATAGGCGTATTCTATGCGTTACGTTGATATATGACATAAAAAATTACATAAACCTCAGCGCTTGCTGTCTTCTACAACCAGGAGACAAACTCCAGTAAAACTTATGTCAATTAACACTGTTCTTCTTCACTTCATATAAAATTAGCACTTTACCATCGGAGGGTCCGCGTTCTTTTAATAATAATACAAACGCAATACAACTGTAGAGACTTGTAGAAATTGTTCATGTAAGTAAACTGGAGAAATCTGCAATGCCCTTTCCGGGTTTCAAACTCAGGACCTGCTGAATATGCGTTTAAAATGCTTCCACTTACACAACAAAGTATGCGAAAAGCAGGGAGAAAATGTCCCTTTTGCCTCTTTCAAAGGGTGACTAGGGATTAAGGTACACAATCACGAAATTCTGATGGTCACGAATTATCATCTACCATCTTTTAGTTCGGGCACCACTTGTAGAGTCATTTAGAAATTTTCTATATTAGAAAACTGAAGAAATCCGCTTTCTTCTAGGCGGGATTTGAATTCTGGACCTCCCGAATATGCGTCGAGCGGGCTTCCAGTTACACCATGAAGGCATGAGGAAAGGAGGGAGAAAATACCTTATACGGCATTTTCAATAACTGATCTATGGTTGTTCAGTAATCTAAGTCACTAGATGTAAGTCACCCGATCACTATTCAGTCCTCCCGTTTAAGCCAGTTAACTGAGTTGCACGTAAATACTATATATATTTGGTATTTGCTATATTACACATATAATATATGTTGGTTATTTCAGAAGTTGTTGATAAAAAAATATAGTATCTAAGACGGTCATAGTATTAAGCAGTATAAAATGAAAGATTAATTGAAGAAGGGAAATCATGCCATGTTTTCATGGATGACTTATTAAAGGACACTGGCAAATGGGAAGCCACGTTACACATGGGAAATACGGCCTGCCCTATTCTCTGACTCTTTAATTCAGGTCGAACTACCAGTGTTCAGCGGTCTCATCTAATTAACCATTGGTGAGAAGCACCTTTGGCTAGTGTTCGGAAATATATATTGTAACTGGAATAATAAATTACTTAAATAATATCTTTATGGTCCCACAGCGGACGAGCCGTAAGACCGCTAATGTAGTTGAAAGATATACTTCCTTAGAATATTTTTTGAAATACGAGAAATAACTATAGCTATTCTACATTTCTGTTTAGTTAATTTTTTTTTCTTAACCTTGGTTGTTAATGTTAATCTCTTGATAAGTTGACCCTTAAGGTCAATCTTTTAAAGTTTGTTTACACAAGTTGGTGTTTAAAGTTTTAATTAAGTTTTAATGTGCCCCCTTTTCTGCCAAATTTGGGATCCATATTTTCTGACTATGGTGGTCGTTTTGGTGTTGTGGAGAACATAAAAAATTTTTCATACTTGATTATTGTATTTTAACTGAAGTAATTTTTATTTCCTTACCATGGTGGTCGTGTTTGGTGTTGTAATAAACCCAAGAAAATTATCTATGTAATTATTATATTTTTATTTAAGTGCTTATCAGTATTGAAGTTAATTTGTGTGTAAAATCAATAATTAATACCTATTCCTCAAAAACTTTTCCGTTGCCTTTCCAAATTATTTATGAGCTTGTTTTCGATTTCTTCGCCCGCTAGACGGTAGTCTGTGAAGCATCTTTCATCACTGAAACGTCTTGCACCCTGCTGAAGAGGCTAGTTTCTACACTACTAACCCTGCAGCAAGGTCAAGGGGACGGGATGTTTTGCTTACTCGCAGGCTTTTCCTATGCTGGAGTGGGACCCCTCGACGAGGCTAGAGTTGAGTGACCTTGGTGTATCAGCGATTATTCGCCAATTTCTGGAGCTCATACTACATTGGCTTCACCTTCCTGCGTGTTTTTCCCCTGGGGTTGCCGGACTGTTGGCGGTTTTCCTACCATCTAAAATCGCCAATCGAGCAGTTTTGGCGAATGGAGTAAAAAGCTTGGGAGCTAGCGACGAAGGCAGAGAGACGGAGCGGAGAGCGAGACACGAAAGAAAATACTATCTGAAGAGTAGCTGTCTGCGTTCTTATAACGATGTATGAAGGAAATGGAGGAGAGAAACCACCTAGGTTGGGCGACGGAATGAGGTCGAATCCCGCATAGAAGGGGCGGAAGGCTCTGAGGCTACCTTTTCCTATTCAGTTTTCTAATTTTCGTTCTTTTCTTTTTAGCAAAATTTGTGGCTACGCTGTGACGTTGGCCGAAGTTTGTTTGTCGGATGTCTGAGCCTACAATGTATCTACAATGTTAACTTCCCTGTTCGGAACGGTATGAGATTTTTTTTGTTAATACACACCACAGCCACCAATGTAAAATTCTATATTTATTCAGTATTCTCTTAATAAATTCCATATTTAATTTTAACTTTCTTGTAATGTTTTCACTTTTAATTTAGAACACTGGACCCTATAGTTAATACACAACGCATTAAATTAATTATTCTGTTGGAGCTAAAAAAAACTATACCACTATTTACTATTGATTTGAACGCTAGTTTTACAGTATATATTGTGTTTATCATGTTGTCACAAACTTTACATATTCATGTGATTTAGAATTGATTATCCAAATATTGACTTACATTTGATATTGAACTTAAAACGTTAACATAAACTCTTAAGTATTAAAAGCTCCAACAAATGTATAATACTCCTCCCCTTGTATCAAATACTAATAAATGATACTTCTCCATTTGTAGCAAACAATAATACGTAATACTTCTCCGTTAGCATCAAAAATATTATTATACCTAGTCTATTACTTTAGAATGCATAATATTTCCTTTTTAAATTGTAGTTGTTGTTCCTTTTTAAATTTCGGTTGTAGATGATGATATCTGGAGCATCATTTAATCGAACAAATGGATAGATCGTACATAATTTTTAAATAAGTATGTACAATATGAATATAACTCATTTTCTCTTAAAATGTCCTTTACGAAGGCATCCTTCCTTCATAAAGGATACTGTAGCACAGAAGGGCTCATAATTGCCGTGTGCTCCGTTTTGTCGCAATCTTAATAGTCCAATCTAAGAACGTCATTGAGGGTGACATTCGTTTAGCTCTGAAAAAGTAAATAATTTAAGTACAATTGTAATGAAGCTGTGCCAGCATAAAACTTTGCAAGTTTTTATGTATCAAATGAACACCAAAATAAGCAATTTCAAGATATATAGATGCAGAATTAAAAAAAGAAAGAAAAGTAATGTAAGGAGAAGCATTTGTATGAAAAATTACTCTTCTTTAAACATCTCAGCTTTATAAACGTAAAATTCCGTATAGAAGAGTTGTTTTCTTATTCACTACACATGAAACATTCCGCCAGCTTTTCAAATATCCGGTTTCGGGTTGGATGTATATTGGAAGAAAAGGAATCGTGGTACAAAGTGAGAGAGTCGTTTTTTAATTATAATCGAGAAAATAACATTTATTTATTCATAACATTTTGAGGAGCTTTAAAATTTCAGAATTTAATCCGTAACTCACGGAGAGTTAAACAAAAACCTGAATCCAGTTCGCTAGAAGATTACTCATGTATAATTTTGCTGCTATTTTCATATATAAAAAGCTAGTATTTCACTCATGAAATGATTGTTATTTCAATTGTTGAGGACTATCCTTAACATCTGAGGAAAGGCATTGCATTGTGCAAGTTACCCAAGGGTTCTGAAATGATTTTAGTTTAGCACTTTCGGTTAATACCAGCGTTTCTTAAGCTGCAAGTAGTTCCACGGATATGATTCAAATTTTTTATGAAACGTACTTTTTCCATAAAACTGTTTACTTAATATTGACATTTTCTGTTCCTACAGGAGCTGTTTAGTTTTGTTAACTTAAGTAATAATAAAAAGGTTTGTTTTAAATTTTCTTCTGAATTTCGCGTTCATTTATGAGAAGACTAAGGTAGTAAGATACGTTGTCTGTCTGTCTACTCTGAGCCAGAATTTAGCTTTAAAATAGTTAGGTTACATACAAGCTTTTAAGAATATGCAAACTTTATAATTACGTTAAATTTCCTTCTTTGAGGAAGAATCTATGGTGCTTTTTTGTTCAAAATTAGTTAGCGAACAAGAATAGTTCTTTATACGTTATTAATCGCGATGGTTATCCAAAAGGAAGCTTTTTGGAGGTAGCATAAATAAAAGTAAAATTTTATTGCTTTTAGAGTAGCATCTTCCATTGATCAAAGTTATCTTTATTGCCTTTAAAGATAGAATTTATGATTATGATTATGATTATGTGTTACAATTATCTTTCTTACGCGATCTATTTTGCATTCAAAATACATTAAACTTGAATTTAGCGTCGTTGCAGTAATATTTTTATTTAGCTCCGGTGAAAAATCTAAATAATAACTGTAAAACATTGTAACAAAGAGTTAAAAAGACTTCAATGTATTTCTTTATTTATTTATTTCGTCTAAAGTTTTCTGAAAATGCACAGAACGAAATCCTTCCATGCGTTTTCTCTAACAGTGAAAGAACATCTGTTGGGACTAACAAGAACGTTCAGTGAATATTTACCTTAAATTTACGTAGAGATCTATTCGCTATTGACAGATAAAATGAAATAAAGCAATTAGATCATTCATTAATTGAATTTCCCGATTTCTCACGCTGTTCTACTTAACATAAATACAATAACCATCTCTAAATTTTTTATTTTATTTTAGTTGAGTTGGTAATATGAATAAACGTATTTGTATTCTTACTTTCTCAAAACAAACCAGATGTTCCAGCCTAGTTTTCTTCAAAGACACAAAAGAAAGTTCAGGATTTTCAGCCATATTGAAGACTAAAATTAAATTATTTTCTGCATGACATTCATTTCTCATGCGGAAATAACGTAATAACCTCTATCATTCATAAATGTTCTTCTCTCGCGTTTTATAAAGTTTAAAATTTAGAACTGTACCACATCTATTTGTAACATGAAACAGGAAACTTCAGCAATGTCCTCACCAGATTCGAACTCTAGATCATCCTATTGACAACTGTATATGTTATCACTTACACTGCGAATGCACGCATTGAGAAAGGCGAAACTTCCATATAAATTTACAATTTGTATTATTGAAGGTTGAATAAGAGAGATAATTGTATTCCTTTCTTTCATTTTGTGAAAGTGAGTGACCTGTTTTTTTCAGGTCTACCGGAAAGTTCTGTCCGTTTTTGGAATAAAACAAAATACCAATTTTTCTTACCGTCAATAAACTTTATTAAATAATATAACTGCCATTATTATTAATGACTTCCTACTAGCGTGAGGGCAATTCGTATATTCCATTTTTGAAAAATGTTCTATCTTTTGATGAGAAAAATTGAACCAGTGCTTGTTTGATATCTTCTTCATTTTTGAATTTTTGCCCTTCAAAAACTTTTGTAAGGACAAAAACAAGTGATAGTCGGAGAGGGCTGAGTCCTAGTAATATGGTGAATGTGATAGAATTTCCCAGCCTAGGTCTGCAATTTTTTGACGAGTTCCCAAAGCAGCATGTGGCCCGGCATCATCATGATGCAGTCTGATGTCTTTCCTATTGAACATCACCAGCCTCGTTTCTTGGACTACTGTTTTTTAATTATCCACCTGCTGAGAAAACGTCTCCAAATTGAGCATTTCTTTCGGTTTTAAATGCTCATAACGTATTGGTCCTCGAATGTCCCACTATATAAACAACATTCTCTTATTCAGAGTCAAATTTAGTTTAAAGATGGAAGAGCTAGCTTTCCCGGGTTCACAATATGCCCTTTTCTTTCGTCAATAATCCACTTTTTATCCTCAGTTATCATCCGGTTCAAGAAGGACTCGATTTTGTGCCAAGCAAGCAGAGATGTGCATTTGACGACTCGATCATCCAAATTCTTCTGGCTTAATTCGTGTGGCACCCGTCTTGAATACTTCCACACCAATCCTATCTTTCGAATTTTGGTCCAAAGTGGTTTGCTGAGCTGAATTAAACCTTTCTGCGATCTCCGATGTTGTCAGAAAAGGATCTTACTCCAGCATGGTCTTAACAACATCGTCGTCGATCAAAGATGGTCGCCCAGAACGTGGCTTACCAGAAAAGTCGAAATCACCTGTTTCAAATTTTTCGAGCCATCTTTCTGCATGTCCTACCAGAAACTGTAGTTTCACCAAACACTTTCAATAAATTTCTACAAGCTTCTGTAACATTTCTTCCTTGTTGAAAACATTTCTTCCTTGTATAAAATACAGTGGCATAAATGAACTTCATCGGTAGCCATGCGTACACTATTCCTTCACACTTAGGACTAACGTGAATCAATTTTGTTTTAATTAATTTACTACGCCAGTATATATATATATATTAAGCAATAAAAACAGAGAGTCGAACATGCGCCAAATAATCATCTGCTTACGTGTCAAAAATTGTTCTCATAGAAAGGACAGAACTTTCCGGTAGACCGAATATATTAGGATAGATAACAAGCAAGTATTTCAAAAAAGTAAATAAAACCTCGATACTCAGATAAATTTTTTGAAAATGTTGTGATCTTCTTTTGAACCATTTTTGAAAACATTTAATCTAAAAATAAATTTAAGAGATGCGTCGAAGGCTTGTCAAAAGTGTTGAAAGGTAAATCTAATTTTTCTACATTTAGAAAAACTTCTTGTAGAAAATAAAGTTCAGTATTCCAAATCATGAAATTATATAGTTTTGTTAAACTCTACGTAATAGCAAATTATTATCTTTAATTTTGCCTTGAAGCAGATAAAGCTTAGAAATCTTCAATTTGTAAAGAACTTTCGCATAAAATATATTCTGATTATTTTATTTCACTTTTAAACAATCTTACTTTCTTCACTCAAGCGTTAATGAAGAAATTTAACACTCCAGTTAGTTATACCTTTAAAGTACAGAACAGACGGTATAAAAACATAGGAAGATTAAATGTTGATAAGTATTTGTCGTTTATCTCAATCGAAAATGATTACTCCAAAACGTTGACAAAAAATTGGATATGCTTCTGTCAAGCAGTTTCGCTTTCCAGTTATACTTAATCACGAGGTATTAAACCTTTTTTTCTCTAGTGATTACAAGTAGGTACAAGACAAAATGTTCCGTGTGAGTTCCGTGTGAGTTCCTTAAAGACGGTTATGAAAGGACTGAGAAAGTACTATCATGTCCTTAATGAAGAAAAATAATAAATTGATCTTTCAGGCGTAATTTATGAAGTTAAATTCATGGCAGCCAGAATAATATTAATTGTTGAACTGAGAAATTCAGGTACAAGGAAATCATACTTATAAAAATCAGTAGTTAAATGAAAGAAAATAAAACTAAATTTGGTAAAAGACGAAATTAGCTGTTCACTGGTTTGGAAGAAGATATGATGACTTACCTGAAGAGGAAAACTTTCCATTTATTTAATGCTTTACATAAGAGTTTACAGTTTTTAAGACTTGTGAAATTAATGAACAACAAGTTGTTATCATTTATGTTACCACTAATCGGTAAAAAAGTCTAAAAATGCATTATATGTCTACCGAATAAAAATCTTACCTTGGGTTTAATACAAGAAGATTATTAGCATGTCTTGTGAAGTGTCGTTCCCGAGTAAAAAGAATACAGACTTGAACAAACTAACCAAGCAGAATGCGTTTCGTAATAAATTGCACTTTTAATTAACTTTAAATGTTGACTAAATTTCTTCCTACAGAATAAACTTTTTATAACTTTGCATAGTATAATCGGAAGGTACTTACAAATTCACTCTGATAAGTTCCGATCCATATTTAAGACCAGTTATAAATATACATTTGGGTAGATTTCAAGTGGAAAGATCGCACACGAAATTATCCTACCAAAAGTAACTCTAGAAGAAAAACCTCTACAGAAACAAAAAACGGACATGGAAGAGCAAGGACAAAACATCATGATCGAAAATAAAACGCCTATAAAATCCCGCAGTTTCGAAACGTTGTTGCATAAAATAAAACATGTAAACAGCATCATAGAAGTATGCATTTGGTGCTGTGTTTTTATCTCAACGGCTGTACATTCCGACTTTCCGAAGCTGCAAGCTCCGTTTCCTGGTTTTCTTTTTATCATAATGTTTTGTATGGTGATATTTTAAAATTTTGAAGATACATCCTTGCCTTTTTCTTTTCCTGTTATGTTTTGTTTCGGAGAACATTTTTCCTCGAATTAGTTTCTTCACGATGTCGTTCATGATGATTTAGTTTCGTTAGTTTCTACAGGTTCATTATATTTTCATCAAGGCATTTCGCTCGTTGTTTCATCTTATTTTTAATTCTGTTTAACCTTTCAGTGCAGATCAAAAACTCCAGATCAAAATTAATCTCAGTAACTAATAAACTGCATCCTATGGACATTCAAATTCACACACTTTGTTGTGTATTGAAATTTTAATTAAATAAATATTTGAAATTTTAATTTTTGTCATGTTTTTTGGTGTATAAAACCCGTTATGTTAAAACAAGAAGCAAAAGAAACGGAGTCGAGAATAAACAAACCAATAAAATTACTATCATATTTAATTATTTCCAATAAATTACCAACCATGTAACTGAAAGTAGAGCCATACATATATATTTGATACAAATTTTGAATACTTTTTTTATGTTTGAAATAATCTTTGTGTTCTGATTTTCATCGAATTTCTTTCAGATTTTATATGATCCCTACATTATTCCTTTAAGCATGTGTTTTGAAATTACTACTGATTGTAGAAATTATTTTTTTCTTAAATAACGGCAAATTAAAAATAAAATTTACATCAAATTTGGTAAATGATTTATTTCTCACTTCACTCTCTTGATTTATTTCTCATTCAAGATAAATGATTTATTTCTCACTTTTTTCCCTCAATGTGTTTGGCTCTATACGCAGATTTTTATCCGGTTAATGTATAGATTCATGAAATAAAATATTATAGATCCTGAGTGTGTTAGGCATGCAACTGTATAGCTTTAGAAGTGTTTTTTTCGCTGCAGTATTCATTTTATTGATTTCATACACATGCAAAAATGTGCATAAAACATGTTTTCAAAGTATTATATAATATGAAGGGCAAAATAATGTATTTTTAAATTTTAATATCCCATTAACAGATGCGTAATCAAACCAATAAATGACAAAAAATATCAAATGTACATCACATTCAACTTACCATTAAACATGCTACTTATTCGGCAGATTTGTATGTATTTGTGAGACGCTAGAAAATCTCTACTTTGGCAAAGTGTGTCATTAAATTGCGAGCATTAAACTTCTCTTCATGCATAAAAACTAATGATCATTGACATAAAAACTAATAATCTGTTAGTTTGAGAGTATTTTGTCACAAAAGTAAATTTCGCTTGAAATCATGATGTTTTAAAAAGTGTCTTTAGTCAATAAAGCTGAATTTTAAAATTATTTTTCTATTTCTTGTATATGCCATTAAGCAAGAAGAAAACGTTACGTAACATTATATCAGTATATAATGATGAATTCGTCTGTCTAGTGAAAATAAGAATGATAACATGATTTATAAAAAATCTTAATATAATGTTCTTTGTTACATAAAATGGATCAGTAATTCTAGTGCAATCTGCTTTGACTAAAACTTAATTTTAGTATTATGAATAATTTTACTCGTAAATGTGAAAACCTATAAAATGGTTTGATACCGAAAAGAAGACTATATAAAAAGGAATTCATGCACCGTGTTTATTATCAGCAGTGTATATATATGTTCACATGGCGTAAAATACCTGTAAACTTTGTAAGATTTATCCTAATTTTATAACAGTTATTTTAAGTTTATGCACCTTTCCTGTCTCTCCTAGTTTTAACTTACAATTTCCTACCAGAATGTATTTTCAGAAACGCGGTTAATGTAAATGAGTAAGAATAGTATTTAAGTCGCTGCTTCACTGACTTCGCTAGAAAAAGCCCGAGTTCCTGACTAGCGCGCGTTTGCCTTTGGCTACTTCTCTTTCTAAGCTATTGGTACTCTCGGCCGTAATTTAGGCCTTTGATTAGCTTCGCCGACTTAATTGAGATTTACGGGCCAACTACTTAAAATCTTGATAGCTTCGGTTATATCGTTAAGTTTTAATTCATATTATTTTAAGTTCAAGCCCAAGTGGAGACTTTCCTGTAAGCTCCGGGACAGGAGCTAACTGTGTCATATTTATTTTGAGAAATAAAGGGTAATTAAACCTTCTTGAGTCTTACGTCTCTGTTCACACACTCAAGCGATTATTCTCTTGTCAGTGTAAGGGGTTTCTAATATTGATCTGTGAAATAAAAGGGTGAAACTCCACATTTTTATAAGGTAGTTTCTCCCGCTTTCCAGTATGTCTTCATGGTGTAACGGTAGCATACTCGGTGCGTATTCGAGATGTCCAGGTTCAGGTCCTGGCGAGGGCTTGCTTATTTTTCAAGCCCTGCTTCAAAATAATCTATTGACTCTACAACTTAGCTTAAAATAATCCTGTAGACAATCTTTTTGGAGTATTTGTGATCTTCTTGAATTTGAATGCTTCTAGTTTAGCATTTTATAAAAAGTTATTTTAATTTATTATTTCATCGAGCAAACGTTTAGCCATAAATATATAAATATGCTCATCTTATTATCTATATATTTGCTTAATCTTTTTATTGCTTCTTTTCATTAATTTCGCTTTGTAATTTGGATTCTTTGGAAGGCAATTGCTGCAAATTGAAATATTAGCTCAAGAAGTTATATAAGTTTTTAAAACTATATATTAGGCTTTTTTTCTCTTCGGCGAGGGCTAATTTATATCTGAAGAGAGAGGTCATTAGGGAAAGGAAAAGACATTTTATGGTATGTAATTCAGTCACGAATAACTGATATTAAAAATTTACGTCAACTATCGGAATTAACTTTGCAGACGTTAGCAGCTCTTCTGTGACAGAACACGCTAAACACTAAAAACAGCGAAACCACTTTGTAATACGAGCGTTTGCTCACTAGTGCAATGCAAAACATCTTAAAACTTATAAAAGAAGAAAAGTAATGATTCACATCACCAATTAAAGATGAATAAATCGACTAGGCTCTTTAGTGATTTCTGCATAAATATCACGGTGAACTACACTGCCCTCCAAAAGTTAAGGAACAGCATGTTTTTCAAAGCTCACTATTGCGCAAATTTCAGTACCGTTTAAACTCACAGTTCATGTGCATGACAGTAACGAAGTTTAAGAAAATATTTTTAAAAACTATAGCTACCACTTTTATTTTATAGAAATGAATACTTTTACAGGAGTTGGAGAAAAATGCAAAACTTGTAAGTTTTATTCACGAATGTTAATCTTCAATTGTTATTATCATTTTCGTTGACAACATCCAGGAGAGTCTATCAATTTCCAGAAGAAACCGTTTACCTGATTCGTTGAGGTGGCGGGCGATCGGATGGATGGAAATGGAGATGTCACAAGCTGATGCTGCTAGGCGTCTCAATGTCTATCGTAGTGTGGTCCTCCGACTGTGGAATCAGCTTGAATCAGAGGATTCTGTGTCTAGAAGACATGTTCCAAGCAGACCTAGAGTTACAACACCTTCGGGAGACCGTTATTTAGCTCTTTCAGCCAGAAGCAGGAGTAACATTACTGTGCCTCAGCTCATGACAGATCATTTAGTGGCAACAGAAACAAAATATCAGCTACTACAGTAAGCAGACGCCTGCACAATACAGGTCTGTATTCAAGACGACCAATTGTTTGTGTCCCCTTGACCAGAGGACACAGAGGTGACAGTTTATGTTGGGCAGGAGAACACGTCCTCTGGAACAGTCAACAATTGGCGTCGTTCTCTTCACAGACAAGTCCAGGTTCACACTGGAGAGTAATTCAGGTCGTCAGCTGATCTGGAAGGAACAACGCACCAAAAACAACCAATTTCATATTGTGGAAAGACACGGTTACAGAGGCGGTGGAATAAAGATTTGGGCTGGGATCTCTTTCGATGGTCACACTGACCTGCATGTGTTGGATTTTTTTATAACTTAAGAGTTTATGTTTTAAGTTCCATATCAAATGAAAATCAAAATTTGGATAATCATTCTAAATCACATGAATAGGTAAAGTTTGTGACATACATGATCAACACAACATCTCTGGTAAAACTGGTTTTAAATAAACAGTAAATAGTGGTATAGTTTTTAGCTCCAACAGAATACTTAAATTAATGCGTTGTGAAAAATACTACTGGGTCCAGTGTTCTAAATTAAAAGTGAAAACATTACAAGAAAAGTTAAAATTAAATATAGAATTTATTAAGATATAACTGACTAAATACAAATTTTTACATTGGTGGCGGTTGTGAGAATAAACAAAATTTTCATACCGTTCCAAACAGTGAAGTTAACATAGTAGATACATTGTAGGCTTAGACATTCGACAAGCGAACTTCGGCCACGTCACAGCGCAGCCACATTTTAACTAAAAAAGAAAAGAATGAAAATTAGAAAATCTGAACAGGAAAAGGTAGCTTCGGAGCCTTCCGCCCCTTCTATGTGGGATTCGTCCTCATTTCGTCGGCCAACCTATGTGGTTTTTCTCCTCCATTTCCTTCATATATCGTTCTATGAACGCAGACAGCAACTCTCGTGGCTCCAGATAGTACTTTTCTCGTCGTCGACCACTTCTCTCTCTCTCAGCTCCAATCTCTGTCTGTGTCTGTCTCACAGCCTTTTTACTCCTTTCGCCAAAAATGCTCGTTTGGCGATTTTAGATGGTAAGAAAACAGCCAACAGCCCGGCAACCCCAGGGGAAAAACACACAGGAAGGTGAAGCCAATGTAGTTCGAACTCCAGAAATAGGCGAATAATCGCTGATCCACCAAGGTCAATCACCTCTCAGCAGAACTAGCCTCGTCGAGGGGTCCCACTCCAGCATAGAAAAAGCCTGCGAGTAAGCAAAACACCCCGTCCCCTCGACCTTGACGTAGGGTTAGTAGTGTTGGAATTACCCTCTCCAGCATGCAGGGTTCAGAAGTTTCCCATGATGACCGATGCCTCCCAGACCCAGTCTGGCGTGAAAAAAAAGAACGTAAAAAATTTTGAATCCCCGCAAAGCAACGGAAAAATTTTTCGAAAGAAAAGGGAATTATTTTTTTTTTTTAAACACAAATTAACTTCAATGCTGAAAGTACTTCAATTAAAATATAATAATTACATAGATAATTTTCTTGGGTTTATTACAACACAAAACACGACCACCATAGTAAGGAAATAAAAATTACTTCAGTTAAAATATAATAATCAATTATGAAAAAAAATTTATGTTCTCCACAACACCAAAATTCCAAAACGACCACCATAGTCATAGTCAGAAAATATGGATCCCAATTTAGCAGAAAAGGGGGCACATTAAAACTTTAATTAAACTTTAAACACCAACATGTGTAACAAACTTTAAAAGATTGACCTTAAGTGTCAACTTATCAAGAGATTAACATTAACAACCAAGGTTAAGAAAAAATAATTAACTAAACAGATTTTAAATAGTTGTCAAAAGAAAAGAAGAAAAATTAATTACTCAAGCAACTTAAAAATCAGCGTTAACCAAAACTGTCACGAAAACAAATTAAATGACAACAATTACTTTTCAACAAGCCAAAGAAACTTAAGTTCAACTACAAAAATAAAAACAAATTAATCTTTAAGTTATTACCTTTAAAACAATTTAAATCACAACTGAAATAAGTAATACATAACACATGCGTTCCATGGAGGAAGTATGACAGGTGTAAGATATCGAGGCGAGATCCTTGATAAATATGTCCGCTCATACGCCGCTTCTATTGGTTCTGCATTTGTTCTGATATACGACAATGCGCGACCGCACCGAACTCGGCTTGCTGAAGAATATCTTGAGGGTCAAGACAGGGAGCGGATGGAATGGCCAGCTTAATCTCCAGACCTGAATCCGATAGAGCATCTTTGAGAGTTACCTTGGGAGTTAGGTTGCTGCTTAAGTCCTCCTCCAAGGTCGTTTGATGAGCTTGAACAAGGATTACTCTGTGTCTGGTATTTGCTTCCCGTTTCACTGACCGACAATTTAATTGACAGTATGGAACATCGCTGCCGTCAATGTATTGTAGCCAGGAAATGTGAACAATGAGCAATGCTCTCGCTGAGACTTGAACCTCGGACCTCTCGAATACTTGCCGAGTGTGCTAACCATTACACCAAGAAGGCATGCTAAGAGGGAGAGAGAAATATCTTATATACTCCCTCTTTTAAAGGGCGACTGGGGATTAGGGGATCCAATCGACAAATCCTGGTGGTGGAGAATCATCATTCACCACCTTTTGTAGATCAGGCGCCACTGTAGAAACATTAATCATTTTTGAATCAGGAGACGTGAAAATGAGCAATGCCCTCGCCGGGACTCAAACCTCGGACCTCTCGAATACGCGTGGATTATGCTGCCATTACACCACGAAGCCATAGTAAGAAGGCTGGAGAAATACCTTATAAGCTTTTTCGAAGAAATGAGAAACAGGATTTTTATTCCAGAAAAAGAACCAGGATTAGAATATATCGGCCATATTCCTCTTTCCACGGGACTTGTTAAACATATAGCTTTTACCATAACTTCCCATTTCACTACACGTAAGATTTCCCTTGAAGAACTTCATGCAATATTTTAGCTATGGGACTGTAATTAATACTTTTTTGAAAAATGGTTTTATGCACCAGAGCGAAATGCATATTGGAAAATCACTGCAGTGGTCTCTCAACTTGCATTTCGACACGTATATGTCTTCTATTTCAATACCCAACGTGTACATGTCTTCTGTTCTTCATTTAACTATCATTATTTCTTTTTCTGCTTTCTTGACCTTTGGGCCCCAGAGTGCATCACCATATGCCTTAAGCAAGTGGATAGCTTGTCGCAGGACCCCCGCTGTTTAGTCCCCAAGCGAACTTGGTACTCATTTTATCGATCCACTTAAGGGATGAAAGGCTGAGTCAACCTTGCCCAGCCCGAGTCTCGAACCCCGGACCTGTAGAGTTAATTATGCTAAACTCAAAAGTAAACTCGGCGGCACAAACAGCCCATAGTGAGCCATGGCCGGCAGGGCCCTGATATATGCTTTCTAGACCGTGGGCTTCGGGGTGCTTGTGCATCTTTGCCTAGACAAGTGGTCAGCTTGTCACAGGACCCCAGGTGTTTAGTCCTCAAGCGAACTTGGTACTCATTTTATCGACCCCTCTCAAGGGATGAAGGGCTGAGTCAGATTTGCCCAGCCAGAGAATCGAGCCCCGGACCTGTACTGCTGCTGCGCGACGAGCTAGCCGCTGCGCTACCGGGCCTCGTTAATTAATTATGCTATTATTATTTAATATAATGTTTTGCTAAAACATGTATATAAAAACATGTATCATTACCATATAGAAAGTTAAGAAGGTATCGATAAAAATATATTTGCCTTTAACATTTTAATTATCTTCATTAGAAATACGACGTGTGAACTCTATAAATCCGTGTAGAAATAAACTTTTATTAATTCTTCAGGTTTCTGCTTGTAAAGAAGCAAAATTCTCTGCCACTGCAAGTAATTAAAAAATTTCTCATTAGTCCCCTATAAATTAAATTTTAATGCTCTAAGTTGGAAAAAAAATTCTTTCAATTATGATAGTTAATCGTTTCATAACATTAAACAAGCGTTTTGTACTGCTTCCCAAATTCTGGCCTCCTCAAAAAGTAAAAGTTTCCTAATAAATTCTTTCACCATCATAACAATACCAAAATAAGTCTGTTGAAAACAGAAAACCCATTTTATTGAGCATCTTAATTAAGAAGGCGGAACGAAGTATTAATGAAGAGATTTTATAAAGGCATTCTCTTTTTATGTGTTACAGTACTTTATTCCTAATTATCCCTAATCCTTCACACCACCATTAGTCGTACTAACCACATTAATTAATTGCCATTTCTAAGATGGCAGAGAGAGAGGAAAAAAGCCTTGAAAAGGAAATTAGTTTCTTCACAAAGGATTTTCTTCATGAAAAATGAATAAACTTTCTGATTATGATGAAAGAAAAAAGTAGACTTGTATCTAAAACAGTCTTCAACTAGACTTCATCTGAATGCGCTTTACTCAATTTTAGTGTGGAAAAAGAATTGACGAAAGCCTAGGTAATTTTTTTCGTTCTTCAAAAACAAACGAAACGTTGTTAAACAATATTTGTTTCAAATTGTCAGTTGTGTTATTAAATCGATTCTGTTATAATTTCACTTTATGGGGAAAAGTTAAGTACACTTTTACCGATTCTAGCATATAGAATTGTATAGCATATAGAGATTATACAAAGTAGAGTATTTATATACACATACGCATTTGTTCTATAAAATGCTTTAATTTTTGTGAGGAATCCTAAATGTTGCGTCTCAACATCACATGGGATGCACGACTTAATTACTTACTTTGAGTAACAAAATAATGCAAGGACTGATTCTTCGTTTAATATGAGTTAAGATCTTGCATTTGTTGAATAGCAGACACATAAGCTCTAAGTTTCTCAAAATCATATTAATCTTAAATTTAGAAAAATAGCTGGAAAATTTAATCTCATTATCTAGTAGTAATGAGTCTCGTGAGAGAAAAAATTATAGCTTATTAAATAAGTATTTCTACTCATTTGTTTCTACAATTCAATTCCATTTTCGTTTCGTAATGTAGTCCAAAATATCCATTTACATATCATTAATATAAAATATGTTTTTGTATTCGTACATTGGCAAAGAACTTGCAAGGTTTATCCTTATTTTAATAACAGTTATTTTAAGTTTATGCATTTCCTATTTCTCCTAGCTTCAGCTTACAATTTCCTACCAGAATATATTTTCAGAAACATGGTTAATGCAAATGAGTAAGAATAGTATTTAAATTGTTATGTATTACTTATTTCAGTTGTGATTTAAATTGTTTTAAAGGTAATGATTTAAC
>KK116239.1:486616-534323 GCA_000611955.2 Stegodyphus mimosarum | reverse complement strand
ATCGTTATTATGTTAAATTGAAAAATCTGATCTTGATAAATGACTCTTGAGGGAAATTTAATGCGGAATATTAATTGCTACTGCATGTAAGTGTAGTCTGGCCAGCTCTTCTATAAATATATCCAAGATATTAATAAATGAGTTTGATTTTATGTTATTACTTGCATTTGTTTTTTTGTGTTACGTAGTTGGTCTGTTCAGTTACTTCATTTGTTTGAGCCGTAAGGCTTTTAAGAAACATGGCGATTTTATCGGGGTTATGGAAAAAAGTTTACGCCTTCAGGGTACTCACAACGCGCCCTCTTATTTTTAGCAATTATGTACTAACCACGTCTTACTGGATATTTGAATGTTTGTTTTAGATGCCAGGAATAGTTAAAACTATTGCTTGATTTTTCGTAATGGAACTGATTGATTGTTTTTTGAATATTTTTTACCTGGTGCTTATGAGGTGTTAATGAATCTGAACTTGTGCTCTTGAGTTAATTTTGAAATGAGTGAATTTTAGAAATGTTTTGGTTAAGAAATAGTATTCAGTTCTACCGAGTACCAGAGAAGATTTATTCCTTCTTGTTTTTTTTAAGGTTGAGATTCATCAAGATGAATTTGCTTTGCTTTGTGTGAGTTAATTGATTTAAGAAATAGTTAATTTAGATATGGTTAGGTATTAGTCCAATCAGTCAGTTCTTTCCTCCACTTCTAACTAGAAGAATTTTAGTAGTAAGTTATTTATTTTAGTTTGTCCGGTTTAGGTCAGAGTTTTAAAAAAGTTTAAAAGTGGTACAATTTAAAACCAGTAAAGTTTTAGCTATTTAACAATTTTGAAGTTAAAGATCCTGGTAAGTTTTTGTGGTACGCGAATTAAATTTCCTATAATTTTATTTTTCATAACGAATAAGAAACTTTGTCATATATAAATATAGGAAATGGGAGATCACATTAAAATTCAGATTTTATTTTTAGTCGAAAATTATTTTTTTTTAATTCGACATAGCCAAAGCATGAATATTTTCATGATTTAAAACGCTTTTGTAATTTAACGTTTATGACTTCCACCGATGATTGCTAAAGCAAAGGCCGGGTAAGGACTTTTAAACCGGATAAGGTACATATATTTGGTACTGTCGATTGCAAAAAAAAAAATGAAATGCACAACTAAATGTTATTACAATCCGATATACAAAATTTCAATGTTCTGCGGCTAAAAGTTGTTGCATAATGCCAGTTGCATTTATACATACATAAATACGTACAGGCATCACGCAAAAAAATTGTCCGAATGGATGCGGGAATTGCCAAAATAGATATTTCCGTTGACATATGATGCCCGAAATCTTTCGGGATTATAATAGCCTTTACAATGGAGTAAAAACGATAGTTAGCTTAATTTTGATTAATTATACACAGCTTTGAAATGGCTTGTACCCAAGAACTGAGCTTTAGAATCGAGATTTCATGGCTGGTAAAATGCACCACAGTACTTTAAAAACATTTCTTTTACCGCCAACACTAAAGGGGGAAGTTCGTAGGTAGGGTAATGGTAATAAATTTCATAAGATGTCAATCTTGGGTGAAAAAGTGATACTTTATTGCCACGTGTAATTTCCAAACACTGAGATTTTCAGCTATAATGTGGTACACGGAGTTAATATGAATTTTATTTTTAGAGTTTTTAGGAAATCTAGGAGGACCACAAAGACAGGCTTCGAAGACTATTTGTAGTTCTCCGATCACAGTTTGACAAACGCTTCCTAGAGAACTAGCTTACGTACTGCTGCTTCCCTCTGTATACATTCAACTTGGAATTACTGCGTCAGTAGTACTTCTAGGTCTTTCACGAAACTCAAGAACGCTTTAATGAAGACAAATTAAAATAGAGCACTAAAAGTTAAATTAATTTAACATTTTATTTATCCCGGTTGCTGAGAAGCAACGTATGTTTTCATTAGCTCTTATGATAGATCTAGAACTCCAAACGACTGTTATTTGGCATTGTTGCTGTCATTCAACATTAAATTATAAAGCAGCCACACTATAAATATGTTATACGTATCCTACTTACTTACTATGCTCACCCAAAAAATGTTTGCTACAACTTTTCGCGCTTTCCATTTAAAGCGTTAATTGGGATTAGTTTTGGAAAGCCGAATTTGCTTCACGAACATTTAGGGCTGACTCAATGCTGATTTAGTAGCATGTTAATTTGTATTGCAAAGTTTCAATTTGATTTGGATGTTTGTTCTGCATTGCAGGCAAACTGCAGGAATGATTTCTTCTGCATTCTCAGTTTTATATAACTATTAGTTTCACGTGCTAATGAATAGGTTTCATTTAAAATGTTCATTTGAGTTTGTGTTTACTGTGCTCAAAGCAGTTACTATAGAAGACACTATCATTAAAATGGGAGGATAGGTCGTCTATCTGTGTGTACAGCTTAAGTAGTTTGGAATTTTAAAGAAGAACAGTACGATGGAGAACGGTACAAACATTGTACTTTATATTAAATGTCCATTTAGACGTTTGTGATGATTATAAAACGTAAATCTACTGTATTAGTCAAAACTATTTCAATAATCAGAATTTGCAAATTCTTCTACACAAAAGTGAGAGTAAAAAAGGATTGATCTTATCAAAATGGCGTAACAAAAGTCATGCACGCAGCTTTGTTTTAGTCAGGAAAATCTGATAGTTCTACTTAAACGTAACTGATTTTATAGTTGCTTCGTACTATGTTTCAAGACACTGTACTTAAAATATTTGCTTTTAAAGCTCTATTTTATTAACTTGATATTATCTGCTCAGCTGAACTCGTGAACCTTTACGCTTTGGAATAAATTACCGAAACTAATCAATCAAAGTGAACGTAAATGGATTAGTTGTAAACGAAATTTGCATTTTAGAGGCTAAGGAATGATAAAAGTTTTACACTAATGCGCAGATTATCAAAGCTCACAAATTCAAACACAGAATTTTCAGTTTCACAAACTAAATGCTCTTAATAAAATTTGTTTTGCGAAATTCGCAAATGCCTTTGGAGCTCTATCGAAAACATTTCTTTCAATTCTTGATTCTAAAGTGAATTCTAAGAAACATGCATAATGTACGTAGGCATTCCTTTGAAATTCTGTAATTTACGAATGAACATGGTGATTTTGAAAAGCAGAAGAGTCTCCAAAGGAGCATCAATTAGTTAATTCAGTGCTTTGAGATCTTACATTAAAACGTTCACTATATGTAAACAATTTGTTAATTATAATAATCGTTTTAAGTGTTATGATGGAAAAATTCTTATTACTTCTTTATTAAGTAAAATATTAGATTATCTCTTATCTCTTTTCAGATACATAAGGTATTTTCTAAGCTAAAAATTCAATAAATGATTTTAAAACTTTAAGAGGACAAAATTTTAATCAGCAGCAAAAGTAGAATAGACTATGTATAACAGAGGCAGCTATCATATGCTGGATTCTAGAATTCTGGGATTCATATAGGAGTTCTTAAAATTGATTGACAATGGATAAAAACAGTTTGAGGGAAAATAATCTAAAAGGTTGTAAATTAATAGGACACTAGGTTTCGAACTTGACTGTTTTTTAGGAAATCTTTCCTCCAGACGAGTGGTTCTCAACCAAGGGGGATTTCTCATAGGGTGAATTTCATAGTTTCGAGGGGGAATGTGAGAAGCCTTTTATTTACTTTTTACTATTTAGTTTTATTTTATGAATATGAAAAAGAATATATTCACATTTCGTTACTTATCAATAGTATATTCTACGCATTTTCTTGTTTAATTAATAAAACACTTTAAAAATGATCTAAATTTAAAAATGCATATGCATTTTTCGAGTTTTTGAGGAGGGGGAATTGTTCTCTAGTAATTAGTGCATGGGACAAGAAACCGCTGTGCCAGAGATTTTGAAGCTTTAGACAAATCCAGAGGCTCTCAGTTTAATAATAATAATAAAGAAATGTATAAATGTAAGGTTTATGTCGGACATATCATTGTTAATCTGAAATTTATTACATGTGGCACAGATTTGACATGATTCACTGCGCTTGGTTCACTCAATAAATCACACGACCCATTGACTGCATTTCCTTCACTTTTATTTACTTTCACTAATTCTAAATATGAAATAAGCGATGCGAAATAAGTGATACAAAATAGCGATGCAATCTACATGGCTGTCACAAGCACAATATTCTATCAACGACAAGTCTTGTTATCACTTGCAAAACGTACACATAATTCGTCAACGGTAAACCATAAATAAAATTCTATAAACGTCCGGTGGGAACGAACTGATGATTTAGCCACCAAATTGACAAGTTAAGAGACCTCAGATTTTATACGATACACACATGGACATCCTGACTCCCGTTGAATTCCCAAGGAATATCAACAATTGATGATTTTTGTGATTTTTATTCTGTAATAAAAATGCAACATAAAATAAAACTAATACAGAATACAAAAATAGTAGATGCTACGTAGTTCGCAGTTTTCAGTCTTAAGAGGCCACAATTTCACGATAGGTCGTTTTCTGACACCATGACCAGTTTTAATGCTGACACCTCTGACTCTATGGTCTGAGCCTGGGCGAACAGCAATTACTCTTCTTAACCTCCATTTAGAACGTGGAATATTGTCTTCCTTGATGAGAACCAAATAAGTGACTTCTTTTGACCTTTTTTGCCACTTTGGTCTTTGGTAATGTTCAGACAGGTTTGCCCGATACCATCTTTTCCAAAATTGTTGAAAAATGAACTGTGTCACATGCCATCTGTCAAGATAACTCAAGGACCGTGATTTGTATCTTGCTCAGGTATGGCAGTTAAAGACGTTCCTACTAGAAAATGACCAGGTCTCAAATCAAAATGACCAGGTCAGAAAATGACGTAGTTCACTTATTTGGATCAGACGATGTTGGACACAGCGATCTACAGTTGAGAAAATCCTCAATTTGCGTTTAAAAGTTTAAAATTCAAGATACATTAGCATAGTATCACTAACAGTTATCTTCATTAACTTTACAGTTGATTCCCATAGTCCACCAAAATGGGGTGATGAAGGAGAATTAAATATCCACTTTATTTCCTCTAAAGACAAAAATTCGTGAATTTCTTGATCTTGCTTGCACTGCAAAAAGCAATTTCTAATTTCTTTCTCTGCTCCTTTGAAACTAGTACTGCAATCACTGTAAATCTTAAATGGTTTCACTCTTCTTGAAATAAATCGTTTCAATGAACATTAAAAAACTTTTGTTGACAAATTTTTACCACTTCAAGATGTATTGCTTTGATTAAAAAGCATACAAATAAATACACGTAATTCAAATGCTTTTTGTCACATTGTGTTTTGAAGGTAATAGGATCAGATGTTTTCATTCTCTGAGAGATGCACGTTTTTCAGTCTTCCTCCTGCTCCTAAAGCTTTGTTATCATCTAAAATGACCACAAGCTAAGGAGATGGCTGCTCGTAGATAAACTTTTTCCAGTCTCCAAGCACTGAATTTCTTTACTGAAGTTCAGTCGTTGCAACTGATCGCATAATCTAGAGTGTTACAGCTCGAATTTCATTATTGCATAAAAACGATGTACGTCTAGACGTCTGAATCTTAATATCTAAGCAAGTACGCGTTTTAACTTCGAAAATGTGGGTATATTTGATATAACAATAAGTTCCTATAAAAACTACTAAAGACTACTACTCAGAAACTACAAATGATGCTGTTTTACGTACTTCTGGGAATGCATTTTCATCGATAGGGATGTATTTAGACAATGGAACTTCACTGCATTCAGCCAAGGAGCTCCACTCTCCCACAATACATGAGACAGTAGTTCTGGAGGAAATTCCTCACGTGAAGCACAATCAGCAGGATTTTCTTTTCCATCAACTTGACTCCAGTTCTCAGCTGGGAAGATGGTTTGTATTTCAGAAACTCTGTTGGATATGAATGCTTGCCACCTTTTAGGATCTGACCTTAGCCATGATATCAGGATTTGTGAATCACTCCATGCAAGTGATGAATCAAATTTTATATATAATGCAGCTCTGACAGCCTGAATCAAGCGTGCCAAAAAGTCCTGATGGACATAATTCCACTCTTGGAATTGTGCTGGATTTCAGTGGTGCTACCCGAGTTTTAGCTGCTACAAATGTTAGAGTTGTTATGAGTTTTGGTATAATTAACTGCTGCATCAGACGGGTTACAGAATCCATGAAGTCCATATCAAGAAAAATCAGGTAAAAGTACTTTTTAGATGTATTTATGGAATTCAAAACTTTAATTTCTCTATATGAATGTCTTTAATTTTGATCAATATCTTCCAGTACAGGATCATCTGTAGAAACTATAATTACAGGAGCCAGATGGCGCTGTGCGTCTGACTTCCTTTTGAGTTAAAATTACTTGCGATTGAGACTGCGAAGAATGATGAACTATGAAATGTTAAGTGCGAACTCTATATGTAACTCTAATTATAAGTGTTTTCTTTTCGTCGTGTATTGTTTGTGTCGTCAATAAAATTGGATAGAATATTGTATTGAATTGATCTCGTCTGACAGGTAAGAAGCTTTGATTATTTTATTTGCTCGAATGTTGAATTAGAATTCTAAAGTGAAAGCGATTTTTAGATGTAAGTTTTATCATCTTTTTTGGTGCCGAAACCCGGGATTGGGTCTTTAGATAAGCGAACTATGCGAAGTGAATAAATATATTTAGCGAATTTAATAATTTAAATTGTTAAAATGAATATTGAAACTTTGAAAAAGATTAGAGGCCCTGTCAGACGAGCGGCAACTGAGACTATGAAATTATTAGAATGCGAAATAAACAAAGATGAAAGGTCAGTAGATTTAATTGACGAACTTTTAGCGAAACTTTTAGATAAGGAAACAAATTTGATACATCTTGATGATGAAATTCTAAAACTGTGCGAAACTGACGAAATAGAAAAAGAAATTGAAAAACAACAAGAATACAAAGATAATATTATTACGTGGAAAATTCGTGCGAATAGAATCCTGAAAACGAGAGAAAGCGAAATTCAAAAAATTGAAAGAACGAATGTTGCAGAAACCAAAAGTGAGCAACAAAATACAGTAAAACTTCCACGCTTGCAAATACCTAAATACGAAGGCAATATATTAAGGTTTAATGAATTTTATTCTCAATTTGAAGTAGCTATCCACAAAAACACGAGTCTTAGTAATGTAGAGAAGTTTAGTTATTTAAAATCGTACTTAACAGACGAAGCTGAGGTGGCTATACGCGGTTTAGCCTTGAGCTCTGAAAACTATGAAATTGCCTTGAACATACTAAAAGAACGATTTGGCCGAAAAGATATTATTATAGATGCACATATGTCAAGACTTTTAAACATAAGACCAGTACAAAAATCATACGATATTGTATCGATGCGTAGACTTTATTCAGAATGCGAAACACATATTCGAGGATTAGAAAATAACGGAATAAATCCTAACAGTTATAGTTGTCTATTGTATCCAGTGTTGTTAAAATCGATACCCAAAGATTTATCGTTAGAATTTTCTCGCAGAACACATTCAAAAAATGAAAACGAAATATCTGATTTATTGGAATTTTTAAAGATAGAAATTCAGTGTCGCGAACGTAACCAGCAATTAAGTAGAGGTTTTAATTTAAGCACTTCAGATGCGCGATTGGAAATTAAATTTAATTCTATACAAAAACCTAATCAAAAATATGGAAGGTTTAATAAAAACAAAGTTGATTACAGCGGGAAAAATAAACTAAATTCGAACTTTCCTACATCGTCTGCATTTGTTGTTGATGTTAAAAAATGTATATTTTGTATAAAACCTAAAATTGATCATGATTCCGTTTCTTGTCCCTTATCAATCGAACAGCGAAAATTATCACTACAGTGGAGACGTGGAAAAGGTTCTTTCATCGGTTGCATGTATAAATGAATGCGATTGCGAAATACTACTTGAAACTTGCTCAGCAGTATTAATGGGTAGTTCTAAAAATAAAGAGATAAATATTTTATTGGATAATGCGTCGCAGAGATGTTTTTTGAAAAAAGAGTTAGCGCTAGAAATGAAATTACCGATTAGGCAAGAAAGTCTAGCGGTTTATACTTTCGGTTCTAGAGTGCCAATACAGAAAACATACGATGTAGTACAGTTTACTCTTTGTAATCCAATTGATCCGGAAAAGAAAATAACCATTGAAGCGCTTTTGACTGACTGTATTTCTGGGTCGCAGTTTAAAGTATCACACAATAAACTAAAGCAGTTACTTATGAAAAAGAACTTTTCGCTGTCAAACATAAGTAAATCTTTAGGGAATGAATTGTCTCTGCTTATTGGAGCACAATACTTTTGGGATATACATTCAGGAGAAAAGGAACGATTAAACAAATCTTTGTATTTGATTGACACTCTGTTCGGAAGGGTTGTTCAGGGTCGAATCTCTCCATCAGATTTAAATTCGAATCAGAACATTTCTGTTATGAAAATTGAATGCTGCGCCACATTGAATGAAAACCTAACAAAATTTTGGAAGTTAGATTCAATGGGGACAGGTTAATATAGACAATTGTAATTTCAAATTTTATGAGGAATTTATTTCTCAGTTCGAAAATAATCTGAAGTATGAAAATGGAATGTATACAACTAAATTATTCTGGGAAGGAAAACCAGAAAACGTGTCCAACAACTTCGCGGTAGCAAATCGAAGATTTAGCAACTTGAGGGTAAAAATGAAAAAAAAAATAATTGGATTTGTAACGAATATAAGAACATAGTTAAGGAGCAATTAAAGCTCATTATCGTCGAGGAATGTCCTTCCGACTTAGAAGGGAATTATTATATGCCTCATTCAGCTGTTGTAAGATCTGATAGGGACACTACAAAAGTTAGACTGGTTTTTGATGCATCGTCAAAGAGTAATGGGTGCAAGTCTCGTAATAAATGTCTGAATCCTGGGCCACCGTTGAATCCCAAAATTTTAGATGTCATCTTACAATTTCGCGAATATGAATACGCATTTAGCAGTGATATTCAGGGAGCATTTTTGACCATAGGAATAGCGGAAGAGGATAGAGATTACTTACGATTTTTTTGGTTTCCAGATGAAAATGATTCGAAAACTTGCAAAATTTTACGAATGACTCGCCTGCCCTTTGGAGTGACATCAAGCCCGTTTATCCTCGCTGCCACTGTTAAATACCACATACTAAAATATAAACATGACCAAAGCGAAACTTTTCAAATGCTTAACTCGGCACTTTATGTGGATGATCTTTTTTACGGAGCAAATACCGTAGAGAAAGCTTTAGAACTTTCGCAGAATGTTGTAAAAATTTTGAAAGATGCGAATATGAATTTTATGGCACGAAAGAGGTATGTCTGATGTAAGGGAAGCTAACGAGCGTCCTTTGAAGGTTTTAGGCATAATATGGAACACGGAAGAAGATACGTTTAAATTAGATGTGAAACCCCTTCTTGACATGATTGATGATTTGAAGAGTTCAAAACGTAGTGTGCTTCAATCGGCGTCGAAGTTATTTGATCCTGTGGGGATTGCTTCACCATTCATTGTTCTCATAAAATTATAAATGCAAGAAATATGGAAACTTGGATTAGGATGGGACGATGAATTAACGACTGCACTGAAGGAAAAATGGGAAAACTGGTGGTCTCAGATTCATCTCTTGAAAGATTTGAAAATTGAAAGAAAGTATTTCTCCTGTCCATTGAATTCAGTGAAAGAATTAGAACTGCATATATTTTCAGACGCTAGTCCTAAAGCTTTCGGAGCAGTTGCTTACTTTCGTTATGTGTTAAGTAACGATTGTATTTATACAAGTTTCATCACTGCGAAATCTAGAATTGCGCCACTGAAACGGTTAACACTACCGAGGCTTGAACTAATGGGAGCTGTTATTGCTTCTAGACTTTTCCAATATTTGAAAACAAATTTTAAATTTCCTGTTTCTAACGTATATTTGTGGAGTGATTCCTTAATCGCTCTTCACTGGATTAAAGGGAAAGCTTCAAAATGGAAACCTTTTGTATCGAATCGAGTAACCGAAATCCAGTCTAGAACTGATCCTGCTGATTGGCATCACTGTAAAGGGAAAAATAATCCTGCAGATTACGTATCTCGAGGAGCGACTGTAGAAAAGTTTATGTCCAATCCTATTTGGCTGCAAGGTCCGGAATGGCTTCGATGGAAGAAAAAGGAGTGGCCAAAGAGCTTTAATTATGAAAGGTGTCCAGAGATATCTCCTGAGGTATATTGCGAAAAAAGAACTAAATTGGATGAAACATCATCGTTTGTATGCGAAGTTCAGTCGAATGCGACATCTTTACTAGAATTGAATAAATACAGTAGTTTGAGGAAATTATACCGGGTTACCAGTTGGGTACTCCGATTCATATACAACATAAGAAATAAAACCAAGCGATGCAAAGAGCTAAGCGCTGAAGAACTTACTGATGCAGAAATTATTTGGATAAAAACAGTTCAAAGAGAAGTTTTTTCTGAAGAGCTTTCCTGTTTAACACAGGGCAAAACAATTTCAAAGACTTCGTCTATTTTGGAACTAAATCCCTTTATTAATGAGGATGGGATAATGCATGTTGGTGGAAGACTCCAGAAGTCAAAACTTACCTTCCTTTTAAAACATCCAATTATTATGCCTGCAAAACATCCCTTCGTAAATTTGATTGTGTGGGATGCACACAGCAAAGTATTTCATGGTGGAATTTCTGAAACTTTGATAGAAATACGCGAAAAATACTGGATAATTAAAGGAAGACAAACTGTTAAAAATATACTAAGGAAATGTATTTTGTGCAAACGATTCAATTCATCTCCTGGAGTGCAAGTTACTGCTCCTTTACCAGTAAATCGAACAGAAGAGTTACCTCCTTTTACTGTAGTAGGTATCGACTTTGGTGGACCACTTTATACAAAAGACAGTGATGTGAAAAACTATATCGTCTTATTTACTTGTGGAGTAACGCGAGCTCTTCATTTAGAGATTGTTAGCAATATGACCACAGAAACATTTCTTCTTGCGTTTAGACGATTTATTGCTCGTCGAGGTCTGTGTTCTCAAATTTTGACTGATAACGCAAAAACTTTTAAACGATCGGAACTTGAACTCAAAAACTTGTGGACTGTCATTAGTCATCCAACAGTAAAAAACTTTTACGCCTCCCACAAAATCCAATGGTGCTACATAGCTGAGAAAGCTGCGTGGTGGGGTGGCTTCTATGAAAGACTGATCCGATCTGTGAAACTAGCTTTACGAAAAACTTTAGGAAAAACTATTTTATATCGAGACGAGTTAGAGACTCTAATTATTGAAATTGAAGGTGTGCTTAATTCTCGTCCTTTAACTTATGTTTATTCTGAATTCCAGGAACCTGTGCCTCTTAACTCCAACTCATATGATCTTAGGGCGCAGAGTGAATAGTTACCTCCTGCCAGGCTTAATTTTGATTCTAATTTAGTCAATAGGAAAATGTTAATTAAAAGATTTAATTATCGAGAAAGATTGGTAAGTATGTTTTGGAATAAATAGAAAAAAGAATATCTTTTGATGTTAAGATCTCTTCATTGTGTCGAGCCGACAGGTAAAATTATTGAATTTAAAGTTAATGATATTGTATTAATTAATGATGATAAGTTACCTAGACATTTTTGGAAATTAGGAAGAGTGGTAGCAGTATTTCCTGGCAGAGATGGAAAAGTAAGGTCTTGTGAAATTAAAACAGGTACATCAATCATTAAACGACCTGTGCAACTTTTATATAATCTCGAAATCAATGAATAAGTTTGTTTTTTATGTTTATTAATTTGTACTATATTTACAGGATTATTCCAGCTCTTTGATGAAAGTGCTAACATGTTAAAATTTGTCAATTTGCTATTCATGTTATTCCTCGTTACAGGTAACTCTGCAAATTGTTTAAATGTGAATGATTTTGTTTATTTAGTTAATACGTGTAGTTTCTTTTATTATGTTTTAATAGTTTGAATTGAACATTGTAAGAAGTTCCATTGTTTAAAATTGTATTAGTGTGAATTTTGAATGAACCCCTGGTCATTCGGGGGGCAGTGTGTAGAAACAATAATTACAGGAGCCAGATGGCGCTGTGCGTCTGACTTCCTGTTGAGTTAAAATTAATTGCGATTGAGACTGCGAAGAATGATGAACTATGAAATGTTAAGTGCGAACTCTATATGTAACTCTAATTATAAGTGTTTTCTTTTCGTCGTGTATTGTTTGTGTCGTCAATAAAATTGGATATAATATTGTATTGAATTGATCTCGTCTGACAGGTAAGAAGCTTTGATTATTTTATTTGCTCGAATGTTGAATTAGAATTCTAAAGCGAAAGCGATTTTTAGATGTAAGTTTTATCATCATCCCATGACAAATGAAATTTCCACGGTTGCTGAAGGATCATTTTAGCGATAATTACAAAAGGAGCTGTCCATTGCAATGGATCGAGGGACCTTGATACAAATGACGAAATAACTCATTTATTCGGAATACCTTGATAATCTACTACACCGAAATTACATTTGAATTAGTCATTGTCAGAACGCCATTTCAATCCTAGAATTTTTAATGTTGTAACGCCTATGACACGATGAATATTGTCTCTACCTGTGTCTGTTAGGTCTGCATTTTTAACAATGATGGTTCACTTGTCATCTATTTACGGAGCTCCTACAATTCATCTCCAAACGCAATACCATCCGAAGCGTCCTTAACACCAGTTCATACATCATTAACGTAGAAATCTCTTAAAATTACACTCTTTGCCTTCGGAAAATTCAATCCTTCATCAGTCGCTAACTGATTAACTTTTGTTGCAAGATATGGAGCTGCTGCAATTCCATATGTGACAGTATTTAAACGACGAAAAACTTGTATTTGTTTATCTGGGCAACCTCTCCATAATATTTTCTGAAAGTTTCGATCTTTTCATGAACTTTTATTTGTCTATACATCATTCGGATATAAGCAGTTGTTATCTTAGTAAAATACAAATTAAATCATTTTGTGTTTGGGGGGGGCTGTCACTTAAATAACATGATCATTTAAATAACAATGTGCCTATTTTAGCACTCTCATCAAATACATCAAAATCATCCTCGGGATATCCTGAGGATGTCGCTCGCGGCATATGCGCACATTCTCAGGACATCTCGGAATATCCTCTTAAACACATCCTCCTGAGTGCTTAATGTCACATCCCAGTATATCCTCAGGACATCCTACCTAAATCCCATCGACAGCGTATGGGATGCTGTTAGGACTTGAAATCCTGCTTACATGCATCCTGCTTACCTGCTCCTCGGTACATTCCGGGATAGCCCACTAACCTCCTAAACACATCCCATTATATCCTGAGAACATCCTATTTAGGTCCCATTGACAGCGTATGGGATGTTATTGGGATTTAAAGTCCTACTTATTACATCCTCAGGACATCCCGTAATATCCCAGTTTCCTCCTAAACTCATCCTCCCGAGTGCTTAATGCCACATCCCAGTATATCCTTAGGACACTCTATCTAGTTCCCATCGACAGCATATGGGTTGTTACCAGGATTTGAAATACTAGTCATTACACCCCGGATTATCCCTTTAACCTCTTAAATACATACTCCAGACTGCTTAATGTCACATCCCAGTATATGCCCAGAAATCTTCCTCACATTCCAGTGAAAGTGGGCCAGGTGTTGTGATGACATAAAACCTGCTTATTTTCCACAGATAATCTGAGGTCCTCATTCTATCGTTACTATGGGAAAATAAAAATTGTTGAGAATATTTATACAACGTATTTTTTTAATTTCAATTTTAATTTATTTAATAATTTGTAAATATATCTAAAACTGAGCAAGGACTTAAAATGAATTATTAATACAAAATATTATAAGAGAAAATTTTGCTTTAAAATATTAAAAATCATTTTTAACCATTCAATAGCCTAAAACTGAATTCTTCAATATATTCATATTTAAATTATTCTTCAAAATCAATTCTGACGTCAGTTAATTTGTATTCAAAATTCAATAATAAAATTAGGCATTTAATAACCTTTAAGTAGTGGACCAGATGTGTGTAGATTTTCAAATTCTGAAATTAAGTCGGTTACGTTGATAGAATCATTATTGATGGTTATGATTAAACAGTTCATGAGTTCGTCTTGCTATTGCTGTAATGGAGCAGAAGATTTCCTAATTAGTTTTTTATAGAAGACATATAGCTTTCAAATTTAAATGCGATGTGATTATCTAAACATTTTTACATATTCGCAAATATGTAGTAGGCCGTGAACATTATGAGAAATATACTGTTTTCAATAATAAAGCCCAAAATTTACTACGAAGAGATTTAATGGAGGCTGTGGGTATTCATGAATTGCCGTATGATTTTGTATTTCGCATAAGCATCTAATCGAAATATATGAAGTAGTAAAAATGATCATATAGGTTTTTATTTAAAATTTCTTTTAAAGCAACTGGGCCAGTGTACAGTAAAAATTGAAGGTATTCTGTACTTTTCCGATGTTTCAATTTTTCTAGGGTGCTTGGTTTTCTTGCAAATTCAATTGGTACATAAAGCTTTAAACTGGTCAAGTTTTAAAAATTAATTCATCATTTTTATGTGGTAATCGTGCTTGTAAGCTGCCTCATTTTTCGTAATACTCCTAAGCACACAAGGCGCATAAAGTCTAACGGAATATTATTAGTCCTATTTTTGGAATATTCCTTAAAATGGGATAATTATTGTGGTAATCGTTATCAGTTAGTTCTTCTTAAGACATAAAAATCGTTATTTTGACGTAGTTAACCAACAGATCCTGGAAAACATATCCTGCTGGTAACATACTTGCCAACAATATAGCACTTCGACCAACCTGAATATCCAGTATGACCTTTAGTACACAAAATATATGATTTTGCTGGCGCGTCACATGCAATATATTTCACAAAAAATTTATTTTCATTTCCGAAGTTAATACCTTCATTAGATAATTTCACAGTTTCGTCCGTAAATTCTTTTAAAAATTCATTAGCTTTTGGTTTTGAACTACCATAATATGTACCCACGATAAATACGTTTCTAGTAGAAATAATATTCACCAAAATCAGGCAGAGTGAATTGTTATTGGCTTTGAATATAGATAAACCATCAATATTTATTGCTATTTCTATACAAGATAACTGAGGCAAAATTTGAAGGCTACACATTTTCTTAATTTGATTTTCTAAGCCGAAGTATACATAGTTTTCATCCCTCATTCTTTTTGTAAAGGAATCCATAGAAGTGCCAACGCGTGTACGCGCATCACTTGGTAAATTGTTGAAGAATTTATGAATCTTCAGAATTTTTAATAATGCACTCAAAGCATTCTGGTTAATTTGGAATTTTAAGCTTCATTCCATTAATTCCAGAAACGAGTTCTCACAAGTAGTGTGATTTGAAACATTGTGTGAAATATCTTTTATTTCCCTTTTCTGTTGAAATGAAATAGATTCAGCACTGTCTTTCCAACTTCAAAACAAGCGTTATAGTTCAAGGCGCTAGTTCTATGAGTTTCATATTCCAAAACAAAGTTTGAACTGGATCTTAAAAGATATTTGCTAGCACGAAAATTTGGCGCAGGCATTTTTACATAATTAAATACTACTTCATCTTCTGATAATATACGTTTATTTAATCTCCTATAAATCTCTCTTTTAGATATATGAGATAATATTTTTATTTCTGATCATAAACTTACTTTTCGCACTCTTTCAATGAAAATCGTTCTGTAACGCTTGTTTTTGAAGTCAGCTCCTAACTATATCAGAATTTGGAACGACGGCAATTAACGTTTAAGCTTTAGCAGAATAGCTGAATTCTAGAAATCAAAAAGTAAATACGTGTACTTTTCCACTTTGTGCGGTTCTTCAAGGATATCACTTTTACGGAGCAATTAACACCGTCGGGGGCATTTTTCGTTAAAAGTGACTTCAGATTTCAGATGAGCTTTCCGTTCCGGCGTTCTTTGTTCTCTGCAAGAGATGTTTCCCTTATAGGGGGTTCAAAGAATGGAAATCTGCCACACAGACGTTAACAAAAGAGAAATCTTCTTGAGGCATCGGCTGCAGAAAAAGTGCTTAGAGGTGTTACATTCTGAGCAGAGCTCAGTTTCTCTAAAGCAAAGAAAAGGGGCAGTTTTACGAACAATGATAATAGTGGAAACAAAGATTTAAGATTTTCAATTTCAATTGTTATTTATAGCGTAAAATAAAGTAATGAAACTGCTGAGTTTAAAGAATGCGTTTAATTTAAAAATTAATTTTTTTTAATTTAAAGTTTGAACATCTATTTAATCCGTTATCTAATTTTGAGTTTTTATAACAGCATTTAACTTTGTGTTATTTACTTTGAAGTGTTTACTGCATTTTTTGGATGTTACAAATAAATTAATAAAGCAGTAATTATTGTTACTTATGAGGAGTCATGTAGCATTGTCGGCATAACGTATAAGATTGGAGAGTGCTGGATATATTTTTTTTTTGCACTTTGTTTTGCAAAGACCGGATGTCTGTATGGCTAGATATAGAGAGCTCTCTGAAGTAGCAAAGTTGGTTTGAGGAGAGTAAGAACTTGATGTTACTTCTTCCCATTTTTAAACCTCATTTTCCTATTACAGGAAGTTAAAATATAAGTTACTTCTTACCTCAGTCATTTTGAGAGATTAAGTCTCATTATTAAAAACTTACCAGAAAAATGAAAGAAGAAACTGCAATGAATTTTTTAGCCCAATAAAATTATTCTTCTCTTTATAAATTAAAAATAAAGCAAGCTCGTACAGATTAATTTTTAACTGCGTCTGTAAACTAAAATTTCCCGGGTTAAAAAAAATCTTGTTATTGATAACTGCACAGGACTAAACATCATTCATTACTAATATAATAGTGTAAGAGATCAAAAGTATTCCTTCTTTTGCAGTTTCAAAGTATAGTTATTTCTATGTCAAGAACTAGCTAATGGAACGATTTTTGGATCTAAATCCTTTCAGTAATAAGTTTTGCTCTAAAATCTTCGATGAATTTCATTGAATACTTTTATAATTGGATGTAAATAAGTGCATCGTTCAGCCATTCCTTAATGTCCCGCATGTATATTTCCAAGCAATTAAACGCTACATTATTTCCGATTAGTGTTGCAGAGACGGGAAATTGGTTAGTGACTGATTGCCGTACCCAAGGCCCCAGGTTCGAATACCGGAGATAGTATGGATGTAAATTATGTGTACCCTCATAGGAGGCAATCTATTATCTTCATAATAAAGTGACCACCGCTTCCGGTCTTAATAATGGCCATTGCCTCTAACGGCTAGTGCCAGCCATCAGAAATTAAAAAATATATATATATATTAGCCTGATTTAAGGGTCGGTTTCAAATCACTCGATGGCAGTCTAACAAAGGAAAGATATGTTTTTAATAACCACTGTCCCATTTTAAGAGCGATTGGCTCGTTTATACATGAAACATTTCATGCAGTTAGTTCGTTCCCCAGGATCTGAATCTAATCAGAACTACCAGATTTTAGTGGTTTAATTCTTTGCAGACTGAAGGATTATTTACTTAAAGCATAGTACATCATGGCCATCTACTCGTAAGATAAATGTCTTCGTGAAAGATTTTCTGAGCGAACCTGTAACGTAAATAATGTTTGGGTTCAAAGATATTAGCAAAATATCTAAAATGATGTTTGCAAAATATATTATGTAGGAAGTAGAATTTATTCTTAAGCACATTTTTAATATGAAACTCAAAACGGCCGAAAACAAGTGCATATAATTTGTAAGGAAGTACTCTGATCACTAGGCACTGTTAAACGAACGAAAATTTGAAAATATTTCGAGTTTTACTTACAGCCAGCATATACAAGACAAAATAAGTGTAAACATAACAATTAAATTTTTACATGCGGAATATCCATAGAGTACGATTTTGTATCTTATAATTTGATTTGCGTGTGGTGCAAGATTACTTTAATGTGAATATCAGCTTCCATAAAAAGTACAGTATTTCAGTGAATTTAATTTATAACCTCTCCGGCTCTCTTTCAACTCATTCTAGTCGTTAGGGAGGATACCATTATAGTGCTTGACTAGCCCCTTGACAAGCGATTGAAGAAACATATGATTTTAAAATACGTTTGAAATTTAAAAAATTGAGCATTTTTAATGCTTTTAAGGAAAAAAATGTACAAAAATTAAACATACGAATTAGTTGTAAAATAATAATTTTTTTTCTAGATACTTAAGAAAATTTCCTGTCTGCGCTCTTAATCAAATTTTAATTCATATGTAGACACGTAGATAATCAATTAAAGTTTTATTAGCAATTAGTTATATGATTTTAATAATTTATAGTAAGTGAAAGCAATTATATAAATAATTGATCTTATATGAATACAAATGTGTACGCGTATTTTATTTATAAATGTAGAAAATATTTTAGGAATAGCTAATTCGTTGAAAGCCCCTTTCAGATTACCTACAGCCATAAATTAACAAAAGTATCAGGAAAAGACTTACTAAAATTAATAAAAAAATAGAATGGATAACCGCGGTACTATATAAATATATTTTCTAAATATAGTTCAAGAAGCAATTCTAAAATAAATAATTAAATAAATAAGGGGTTTGCGTATGCTTTCGTATTAGCAAATTCGAGCTCATCTTAAGATGGGCTGAGAATAAATATCCTAAGTCTGCTTGACGATAGAAGTCTTCAGGAGTATTCAGTGTGTGCATCCTCAGGATGATAAACGATTAAGTCCTGAGCATATCTAAGAAACAACATCCTCAGGAAATCTTCATATATCCTGGGACATTGCCACTTGAGCAGGACATCCTTAAGATGTTGATTTAAGAAGTTCTCAGGATATCTGAGAATCAACATACTCAGGATATCTTAACTGTTTCCCGGGACACTGAGACTTAAATAGGATATCCTGAGGATGTCTTGTGTTATGGGGGACGTTTTTCAGCTAGATTCCTTCAATATGAAGTAATGTGGCATATAATAGTGTTTATTCTCTAACTCATGATCTGTGTTTGATACTGCTTTTACGTGTCCCAGTGAAAAATATTCTTTCGTAAACTGAATGTACTGGTTGTAAATTTCTGACACTGATAGCAGCGTTTTCATTGATATCGAAATCTTCTGTATGGCATTTCACAAGAATCACCTAAAACATCTGTATTATATTTCACTGGTAAGGCAGTTGAATAACGGCCTGTTTTATCCCTAAAATGGGAACTTTCAAAATGTTCTTCACAAAGTTTTTCTTTGTTTGTTACATGTTGTGCATCTGGAAATTTTTTCAGTTCCCAGACAGAATTTACTAACTCATCTGTATTTGTATTCACATGATTTACATATATTAGGAAAGTTGTCCGTGACTCAAAATTTGTAGTACTCAAAATTATTCATCCCAGACTCGAATTGATCGCAAATGGAAGATTTGGTCCAAGTCTGACAGTTTCTCTCGTCATTAAATGCAAAAATAGATTTACACCATTAGGGAATATTATGTATCACCTTATCCAGTACAAACGCTGATGTTGATACGTTAATATCACTTTAAAAATGAGAAGTGAATAATTAATCGACTTCCCGATTACTTACATATTAAATTCTCCTAAACATGATACAGAAATGGAATTACATTTCACTTGTAATCAATCCTAAATTTTTCACACATTCTCTTGAAATAAATGATCTTTGAGACCCAGTGTCACATAAACACCTACACTTCACAAGCTGTTGTTCAGAAGTCTGAACTTTTAACAATGCAGTACACAAAATGTGACTAGTTTCATTACCTTTTGCGTTCGAATTATAATGAGAAGCACAAACTGCAGACAAAATATCCTTAGCATTCGCCGACTCATTTCGTTTAGTGATAGACTGTGTATGCGAAGACATACTACTTAACTGAGTTTTATTCTTTGAATTATTTAGAATGTGCAAATTACTATGCTTCTTAAAGTGATGTTGACATGTATTTACACTCTTGCATGTTTTGAGAAAGCGCATATTAGATAAACAATCAAAACCTTGCATGTTTTGAGAAAGCGCGTATTAGATAAACAATCAAAACAGCAATGATTAGATATTATAAAGTCTACGCTTTTCTGAAGCGATAAATTTAGAAATTTCGAGTATTTGCCTAAACTATGATTTTCTTTGCAATACCCCACAACCCAAATTAGCTACGAAAGCATTGCTCTTATTCTGAGGTACAGATTTAGGTGCATTATTGCAGCCATACTTGTTTATTTGCTGTTTTGAAGTGTTCTTGCGTAGTTCTTTAGAAATTCAATTAACATCGTAAGTTTTTGAATTTCATTACATTTTAGCTGACGTTCCCACCATAATTTTGTAGAAGGAACTAATTTTGTTAAATTATCAATGGTTTGATTCAATACTTCCAATAGGCGAATAAGTTCTTAAATGTTGTCAACGAAAAATCAACTACCTAAAGAAGTTTTTTGGTTTTAAAAGTTACACGTTCACTCATAATTGCTCAATGCAAAAACACAAATTGCTCTCAAATTACATTACGCCAATATTAAAGTTAAATCGAAACACCAGTTATGCTGCACTATAACAGTGTTCTTAAAAATCAGTTGTAAAAACAAATTCTTTTTAAATGGAATATAGGTGTTCAACATCCACTTACTTGACAAACTGAAGTAATTTTCCCCTCCAACACACGTAGTTACAATGCGTCTACACGACACATAGACTGTTTTTCCTTCACTTTTATTTGATTATACTAATTCTAAATATGAAATAAGCGATGCTAAATAAAGGATACAAAATAACGAGCCATTCTAAATTGCTATCACAAACACAACATTCTATCAACCACTAGTCTTGTTGCCACATACGAAACGTAGAAAGAGAAAAAAAATACAAGCAATTATGCCTATTCTACAATAATAAATCATAGATCAATTGCTTTCAACTTCCGCTGGAATGGGCTGATGATTCAGCCATTAAATAAACAAGTTAAGCGTTCTTAGGTTTTTGTACGCTGCTTCCAATACTCAAGTGAAATACATGCTTGATAAACGTAGAATATTTATGTACTTACTACTTTTTAAAATACTCGTGCATTTGATGAACTTAAATTTGGTAACGTTTCTATTTGTTTTAGCGTTCTTACGAAGCCTACTTTTAAAATTTTAGCCATTTCTGGTGACATAGTGAAACTTCGCTATTAGACTTTGCTTAAAGCTTGTGATTATCAATCTGTGATCAACAAAATACCTATCTGAGATAGAAAAATCTTCTCCACAAGCTTTGATAACCCACTCCATAGACAGATTCAAACTGTATTATAACAATTTCCAATTCTTCAATACCTCTTAGTTTTCAAATATTCTTTCTAGACTCAGTAAAATATGCCTAAATATCACGTTGCGAACTGTGTATAATTAAATTATGTACAAATTATAATCATTAGTATTTTCAATAGGGTGAAAAGCTTTTGATTTGACAAATGATTAAAAATGTGCGGGAACGTGTATGCCAGATATATTAAAAATAAATTTTCTGAAGATATAAGAAAGGTTTTTGTTTTCTAAACATATAAGTGAAATTTTTAACTTGATTATTTCTTCTCTTCACTAAATAATTTTCTTCGAAAATTCATTGAACAGAAATACTTTATGTAAGAGGTTTACGCAAATTTAATGGCCATGATTGAAATTAGAAACAGTAACCAGAAATATGAAATTTGATACTATCTTTTTTCTGTTTATTTGCGTTTTAATCTTAAGTTCTTCGTCTTTATCATTAAAAACAACGGCTTCGAATTTTGACAGGTCGCTGTGAGTACTGTGCAGAGATCTTTTTTAGGTACCATGAAATGTTAAAACATGTATTCTAATTATTTTGCAAGCAGTAGTTATTAAAAAAAGGATTATTCACTAGTGAGTAGAAACACACCGCACAAACATAAGAAAGAAGTAAAAAAATTTTTTTTTAAATGAAAACCACAGGGAATCTGAGACAAATTTTAAAAACATACTAAAAGGGACAGAAAGCACTTCGACGGGCTAAAAATCCTGAATTAAAATTGTAAAGTCGTATTTATTTTTACAAACAGATATTTTAATTTGTGCACCTTTGCTGAAGTCTCTTATTTGCCCTCGCATTTCCTCACCAAGATGTAAATGAAGTAGGTGAACGAGAGTTTTTAAACTGTTGGAACGAAAAGGTTAGACAGCTTGATTTCGCTATTGTAAGCTCGGTATTGTAAGCTTTTCTCCAGCTGCAAATCTTAATAGGCTATGCATTCTTGCTGTAAAGTAGTACCCTACTGGTGAACATTTCTGAGTCATCATCCTGTTAGATTAAAATGAAATGTGTAGTCTAGCACCATGCTTTACCTTTAAATTTATTGTTATATTAACTTCTAAGTTCTCACCGTAAGTGGTCGGTGTTTCTCTTAAATATTTCGTGATCAATAAAAAAGGTCTTTTACACCTTTTCCTTGGTTGATTCATCTTCAAACCTGTGCGAGATGTCGCAAGGTCTAAATAAGTCTCTTCTTAAGTTCTATTTGCATTTTATGTTAGAGAAGCATACTAAATCTCAAATCAGAAGCAATTCATAAAACCTGAGTCATCTGTCTACCAGGCACACCAGCGGCAAATATAAAATCAAAAACATTCAGCGCTAACGATGAATATTTTCCAATATTTCTGGCATCCATAATTTCGGCATTACATACTACCACGCAATTAAAATTAGCAGGCAGTCCAAATCTATATCACCTAAGAAATAAGTAATCATGTCACAGTTTTATGTGGAAAGCCGTCACATCTTAAGAAGCAAGGAATTTAACAAATAAGTGCCTCCAGACCTTTTCTTTGAACTGCTCCTTCTGTTTAGTTTTATAATTTTTATTCGTTGTATTTTTTACAAGTAACGAATGTAGTTGAAAAGTATACTGCACTTAAAGGTGATTACAAAATATTCATCTCTCTCTTTTAAAAAATATTCAGCTGTTGAATTACAATACAGACCGCAATATGAGAACACCCACGGCAGAACAATAACCTTGTGTCTGACTTTAAAATTTTTAAGACAGCATATAACTTCCTCAATTAGTATTAGATCAATATATGAGTGTGAAAAAATAGCGTGAACTGCTGTCGTCAAGTAGAAATAAATTACATCATTTTCAAAGATGTCTGCTCTTATAATTAAATGCTGAAATAATAAATCTACATCTTTACTTATTTGTGAAAAGCCCAAGGGAACAACAATATGTAAAGCTGTTCGAGAAAACTTCTGCTCTAGTACTTTTTCCTGATTGCTTTTTTGAGAGATTTCCTAACAAAAGTGAGATTATCCTCAGCAATATAGGACTTGCAGTTTCTAATGGTTTAACGGTTTATAACGCAATCTAATGGTTTTAGTAATAATTGATATAGGAATTGATAACAAAAACGCGAAAACGGCAACGTGTAGCTATGATGAGTGACGTGATTCCCAAACTGGAAAAGTATGTAGAAATTTTTACTTTTAGTTTTGTACAATTATAAACAACAATTTTTGTGCACATAGAAAAATTACAAAAACAATCATAAATTCATTGTTTGGCATGTATGATTTCTACTAATAATAGCGGGAATGCAACAAGAGCGACGTTACACTAAAATGGATGATATGAATGCAGTGTTACAAGATAAACGCACTGACTTCAAAATCTAACCGGTCATTTTTCGAAATCTTATGCAGACAGTGACTTCCCTATTACATTGACTGTCAATAGCGCAAAATTTCAAGACGATGGGAATAAACTATGATTCTGTATGAATTACACACACACATACAAATAAATAAACGGACATTCTTCTTTGTAATTTTAATAAATTCACGGGTCCAGGTGGTAATTTGGTAATTAATAATAGTTGAAATGAGTCGGCATCCATTACTTTTAAATCACTTAGTTTGTTAATTAATAACAGAATATATTTAAAATAAAAATTTAATATTTTAGGTTTTGCTGAACGACAGCACACTGCCTCGTGAAAGATAAAGATATTTTAATTCCGGGAGTGACAATCCATTTCTTTTAAACCGCTTAGTTTCTTTATTAAATTTGAAAGATAAATATATTCCATTTTGCGGAGTATCAATACACTTCTTTTATGTAGCAGAGTTATCTGATTAAATTGGAAGCATAAATATTTTATGCTCTGCAGAGTGGTAACACAAAGCTTCCCCGATGACACGATTCACACTGTACCTACCATGTTATGAAGTTTTATTACTTTAGATTCATAATCTGGTAATCGTGTAAAAATTCCTTCTTCCTTGAAGTGCATGTATTTTTCGTTTTTACTAACACAGTTAACGCCAATTCTGAAACCTGGCAGTTTTTCCTAGAACTCTGCCAGGTTTGCTTAATGTTGTTCAGTTTTTTTCGTAATAAACTGCATAGATATACTCATCAGTAATCTCTTAAAATCAGAACCTTTTTTTTAAAGTAATATATTATTTTCAATCACTCACAAATGTGAACATTTCGCTCTTCAGTCTATATACAGCCTACGAATCTTATCTCCAATTTAATAATATCATATGTCTCGGTCAATTTTTGCTGTTATGTTGTTTTTGTTGTTTACCAATGGGCTCGATATAAGTTAAAATTTTTTTATGCTTTATTTTTTATAACAAGTACCAAGTTTCCCTATATATAAGTATAGGAATTGTACGGACGCATAAAAAATTAGATTACGTAATTTGTATGCAAATAAACGTAATTTGCATAAAACATTTTTTAAACTTTTAAAACCAAAACATGAATATTTGCTTCATTTACAGCATTATTATAGCTGTAAGTATATGTCTACGACTAACGACTGGAAAGTAAATGGCATGGAAGGAATTTTGTGGGCAAGGTGTGTGTGCGTGATTTGTGCGTGTGTATTATATATATATATATATGCAGTTACAGTTTAATCTGTAAGTTGGGATTAAACTTTATATTTCTGGGTAACATTTTTGTATAAGCACCTAATAGAGACATTATAATTTTATAGCAGTTTAAATTGTAGGCTCTTATAAGCATTGTCAATTTTTAAATTATTACTTCTAAATTTCACATCAGTTTGTAGAACTATCTTTTTGTAAATATGTTCTTTTTTGATTACGTCATGGAATTGTCTTCATGTTTAAAAATTATTATTAATTTAAATCAAAATTTTATATGTTAATTTTTTTCCAAGATTAAAAGAATTCATTCAAAGATTCGAAGAAGACGAAACATTTTCATACCCAAATTATTTCGGTTGTTCTGGGGGAGGGTTAATTTTCCTTGATAAGTCAGCCTTTTTTTTCGCGAAATCAGCAATAATTTAATTAATAGTTAATTTATGTATGTACTGTTATATCATTTTTGTATGTACACTTTTTATGTATGTACTATTCTTTTTTCTTTCCATTTTTAAAATGTACATTTCTATGCATACCATTACACATTTTGAACTCCTTTAAGTTTATTACATATTTTAATACTTTTACCATAGTCCTCTTAAGCATTAAAATTTCCTAATTTCAATTTGCGATAATTTTAGACTTCCTAGGAGACAACCATAAACAGAAAATTATAAATAAAATTTATGTATATTTATTAAATTTATGTATGTATATATATATACACATAACTTACTAGTCTCCAAAGAAGAATAGAAAAACTATTTTAAAAGTGTACTATTTAACAATTGCATCATATTTAATAATACATTTTTCAAGCAAGTAAAGAGTTTACCAAAGGGCTCGAGCAGTTTGTAACTTATTTCTCTTCTCACTAGAATATAAATTTCAATTATGTCTAACTAATGATCAACGTCATTATTTTTCCTACATTTTCAGATACATGGATGACGTTATTGACAGTATACCCTACAAACCTTAACAAAACTATCCCACTACAACAAAAAATTGTTTTCCTTGATTTACAAATTTTAAACTACAAAGATATTAAAATTTATGATAAAAGAAAGAATTTCAATTTTTGCACCATATTAAACTCATGAACTGGAATTTCAACATCTCCAAGAAAGTTATAATTAATACTATTAATACCCAAATTCTTCGAATCTAAAAATTTTACAATGAAACAGATTATCTTCAAGAAATATAAAACCTTACTAAAATCCTTATAAATAATCAAATTCCAAAACCCATAATTTCACACACGTTAAAAAACAAAGCTGGCATTAACTTTATCTTTGAGATTACTTGTATACAGTGAAATGATATACCTACCCAAACTTGAAAAGAAGGTTACCTTTGAATGTCTTCAACGAGTAATTGAATGTGAATATGTAATTAAAAGTCTCTCTTTTTCTCTTTGAATTCGGCTAGGATTTAATGAAGGTACTATTAATTACGCAATTTATGGAATTACTATCATTCTTTCTTCTATTACTAAACAAAAGGGCCTATTTCTATGTTTTATAGTTAAGATGTTTTTATAGTTCGATTATGTGAAGAATTTCGACTTTTTTAACACGTTGTTTCTTTTTCCTGAAATTTTCTGCCAGTTGTAGAAATACATCGCCATTTGGGATGATTCTCTTCAAAGCTTAGTAGCAGGAAACGGCACCATGGTACGTCCTCGTTACATTCTTCCTAGTTAACACATATTATCCTCCATTTCAATATCGCCACCAATTGAATCCCTCCCAGAAAGCGCGGGCTAATTTTTTGTTCTTTGTTTTCCCCTTTTTTGAGAACCACAGGATGGTGATGTTCCCTTTTAGTCGTTGATTTTGATCCGAAAAGGAAAATAGTGGATTTTTAGCCGAAAATTCTGCCTCCCCCCACTTAAGGAACACGTGCAAGTAACCCGATCCCTATCAGCTGTGGCCTGACTTAACAGTTTTCTATACTCCAAGTTATCCATACGCACAACTTCACATTTGGGATAACTTGCTAAACTTCGCTTCTATAGAGCAGTCGAACAACGGCAAAATACAATATATGAATTTAACAATATTTAAAATGAATTATAATGTAAAATTAAAGAGGAAGATAAGAAGTAAGTTTTGCTCTACACTTTCAAGCATGAAATTACTGGATAATGGTGAAATAAAATTCACATAGATTTCCAATTGATTAAAAATTAAATTTAGCTTAAATTGAAAACAAAAATCTTTCACACAGACTCATTTAAAATTGAGATATAGCAATAACATTACATAGCCTGCCTAACCGGTCCACCATTTGCTTAGACTATTTATAATTGGACAAACTAAAAATCTAAATACATCCAAAAAAGGATAATAGGTTCCAAAAGATATTTTTTGCCTTCTGTTTTTCAATAAGTAAAACGCAATTTATAATTTCAATATATGAATAAATTATTAAATCTTACTCAACCGCGTTCTTTTTTTGTATCTGTTGCGTTTACTTTATGAATAAAAATGGGACATGAACGTTTCCTAGTTTGTCTATGACTTCAAATACATATAGTTATAATTATTACATAAATATATTATACCTAAAATATTTCATAACAGTAAATTTTATTTAATTATTATTTAATTATTATTTAATTATTAATTAAATTTAAACAATTCATTGCGCCATTGCTGCAAGGAATGAAATTTAAATTATAGTAAACAGTAACTACTTAAAATAGTAATTTTAAGATAAATTATAATTTAAACAGAAATTGTGTAAACAAATTAATGCTAATTATGAACTAATCTATAATATCATTTAAATTCAGTAGCATAAGTAAATCTATATATATAATATAATATTTTAGGTATAAAAATAATTTATATTTATTTATAAATTATTTTTATACCTAAAATATTAATACACTTTATCTTGATAAATTATATACTGAAAACAGAAATTTTAAGTAAACCTTCCAGAATTTTAGCCGCATTTCTTCTCTTCATGGAACATCACAAGGAACTTGATCTTCTTCATGTATTACACATTCTTCATTTATCAAAAAATTATTTTTGTAATCACTAGAAATATTTAAATCTTTCCTATTGAGTGATTATGAAATATCTAAAGCTTTACCACGATTTCTGTTTACGGCTTGGCATTGTAGAATTTCTGATTTGAAATCCAACTCTGTATCAAATAATCTGGAAAACGAAATCTGTTAAATTCTTTGCAATATGTTTGCATGATATTGATTTTTATATTTTTCTATTTCTGGTAGTGCAATGTCTGAAATGCATGAAAAATCTTGCCTTTATTTAGACGTGGTTGGTCTTCTATTATTTCCATGATGTTATTCAGTAAGATATATTGATAGAGTGTATTCCCAACAGATATGTCTTTTATATTGCTTCGATAGTTAATGTTTATTCTAACAACAATTTATGCAAAGTCCAGAAACGAATTTTTTTTACTTTCGTTTATTACTTTATTTAACGCGTTGTATAGATTTTGTTATTATTATACTCACAATAATGTTATCAAAAATTGTGTTACTGATACATAAAAATAAGATTCGTAATTCGAAGATATTTTCGTTAAATTTTAATTATATTCTTCATAAATAAAACTGCTCCTTATTACAAAGCGAGCGCATGCGGCTCTCCAGTTTGCTTGAGCAAGTTTTTATAAATTATAAAATTTCCGACCATAACACGACAAGTTATGATCAAAACTTATCAATGCTTTCTTTGCATTTTCAGTTTGCTTGTTTAACGACTTATGGCAAAGCACTGTTCACCTAAATGAATGATGCCTTAATTGGAAATTTTTTAAAGGAAACTGGCTTCCATTTATGTTACACATGGAGAAAACTCTTATGCAACCAGCTAATTCGAGAGCTTCACATTTTCTGAAATGATGAAAATTTTAATAAACTGAAATGCAGCTTTTGAAACATCGCTCTTGCAAAGTGTGCAAAAAGATGAGGCGATCTTATCCCTTAGAAACATACTTTTATTAACTTTACTACTCAGTCTTTTGAGTGGCTTACTCATTTTATTGGAATGCTTTCCATAATTTAATTCAACGACTTTTTTTCTGTATGTGTGTGTGTGTATACTTACATGTCATATATAATTTTTTTCCCGAGATAAATTACTTCGAATCAGTCTTCCAAAGCTTAGTTTTAGAAATCTTTTTTGAACTATTTTCAGACTTTTAACTATTCAACTGATGCAATTTCTGTGCCTAACGCTGAAATATCAAATATGAGATTAAGCTAAAAGGTCAGAATGCAGCCATTTGCCATACATGTTAAGTTTGTTGATTCATTTCCTTTTTAAATAGCAATTAGAAGTCATAACACATATCAATGAAACGATTTTCATATTTGCTGCTGTAAGATTTAATTTAATTAAATAACCGTAAATTAAAATTAAAGTGCCGTCTTCCAAGGATAAAATATGAAAGCTTTACCGTTTTTTTTAAGTAATATGTCGAAGACAGAAATAACAATCTAGCTGATTAAACTAATTACTTTTAATATTTATTAAGGAAAGGAGTTATTTATAAATCCCCGCATTTTAGTTTTCCTTAACTTAATTTGTCTGGATTTTTTGAAAAATCAGAATTACAAAGAAGAACATTTTTAGTCTTTCCAGTTCAAGTTTATTTCAACACTTAGTTCCTAAACACGATCAAACCAAAATAAAAATTGTATTATATGCAGAGTAATTTCGTTTTAAATATGAGCAAACGAAAAAAAAATGTTAAGTAGCTCTGTGGAAGTTAGTACTATTAATTAATATGCTAATTTGGCAAACGGTCACCAAATTTGAGCCAGTTAAAGACATCGGACTTAAAGAAAAGTTAACGCCGGAATAAGAGGACTAAGTTGCGAGGTCTTGGCTAAGTGGAGAGCGTTTATTTACTTGCAACCGGCTTCGTTTACCCCTTCTGTATGAAGGAATGAAATTTCGGCTCAAAGTCCACTATTTTCCCGATTTAACTACTTTCCTCGCGACTAAAATTCTCCTGACTAAAAGGACACCAAACGAAGCAGAGTTCGTCTAAATTATGGCAACCTTATCGGCAGCCATTCTTTTGGCTTTTGAAGCAATTAGCTGATATGGAAGATTAGGAAAATTATATTTGCCTTTTGTTTCTTCAATTTTTGTCTTTATTCTTGATAAACAAATTTCAATTTAACTCAGCTCGCTGCAGCAACTTATTTTTGAGTAACTTTTGGCACATATTCAAAATTCACAAAAAGCTAATTTTCAAGCAATAGAGCCGTCATTGTTTTAGGCTTTACGTAGTTCGACTGAATAATTTAGTTTCAGTTTTGAAGAAAAAATTGTTTCATTAATTCTTGATGTAGAAGTTTTCTTTTTGATTTAATTTAGTTCATTTAATTAGTTTGTTTTGCTTTTTTTGGTATTAAGGCCTGTTTGTAAGTATTTATAGGTTTTTTTAGGTTTTTTTTTACTATTATTTTGCTTTTATATACAATTTTGGGGCATATTTGAATACAAATGCATGTAGAGAAAAGATCTGAACAGAGAACTATTTACATTTGAGAATTATTTGAACGTTGTTTTAAAGTGAAGGTTTGGTACAAAAACCGGTTTTGAGTCTTAAAGGATTCAGAGGAACGAAATGTATTCAGAACTCATTAATCAACTTCGTTTAAGGCTTCAAAATACTTGACAAGTAATTCTGTTTGAAGCGTTAAACAGAGGCCATTAATAAAAACGTTTTGTTATGTATCTCTGTAATTTTTAAAAAAGTTATTTTCTTATATAAAATTTATTTTCATATATATTTTTCTTCGAACTAATTTCTAACCATTTCTATCTACGTATACACTTTTTAACACTCTCTGCCATATCTTTTAAGGAAAAACTACGCATCCCTCGGTTCCAAAGACCGCACTCGGTTCCAACCAACCTCCTTTTCAGTTACAATATATTCACAATTCCAGCTATGTAGTTTAAACTGGGAGTTAAGATTAAAATAATACCTTTTGAACTGTGTCGTTGTATATGCATGTAACTAAGATATTTTAATTATATAATAGTTTAAATTCTATAATATTCTTACTTTTTTATATGCAGTGGCAATTTTTAATAGCTACTCCTACATCCCCATCAGCTTTTAAAACATTTTTTTAGTAAATATGAGGTTTTAATCAAATAGGGGAATTCATTCAAACATATCGAGGAGATGAACCAAAGATCATACCCAAATTATTGAGGACCTTTTGGACTATTCTACCTTATTCTTTATTTATTTTTAGTTCAAAAGGGGCTTTAGTCCCTGAAGAACAATTGTTTTAGTTTTACGATTTTGCATCGGAAACATTAAAAATCTGAATCACTTTTCAAACTGTTGTTACCAAATCTTGCAGCCCTGTATTATATTTAAAGAAATTAAATAATGAAGAATCTGCGCAAATATATGCATATTTCTCCAAATGTGATAAAAAAACGGTATCTAGAGCCATCCAATTTTGAATAACGAATAACCCGAATATGCGCATCTGGAAGCCCAAATTTGGAATTTGGAATTAGTTTTATTATCTATTTCATATTTTGTAAAACTTTAACGAATTTTTGATGAACAAACTCAAACGATTTAAAAGCGGGCAATGGCAACACTTTACGGGGAAAAAAAACTTTTTCTCTCCAGCGCGCGAAACTGTGTATCGGAAATTCTAAAGATATTGCTGATTTTAAAATTATTTTTCGACATTGCTGTTGAACTGAATTTTATGGTTTAAGTGCGAAGAACATAATATATTCAATAAATAAAGGTAACACACAAAACATTAAAAAAAGCCCCTTTGGACGTAATTTAAAATCTGAAACCTTTCAGATTTTTTTTTTACATTTTCTTTTAACATGCACGTTTTTGATGCAATACAAATTTTAAACTTCTTCTAAGTATGTTATAAGATTTTAATATCTTTTTTTCTAGGAGATAATAATAAATAGAAAACTAATAATTAAATTTATATATATATATATATTTGTCTCCATACATTTCAAATCAGAAAATGTCAAACATTCTTTTTATTCATAATCTTAAAGAAGATAATAAAAAGTTTCTTTTGCAATAAAGAGCACGGAAAGGTCGGGAGTCGATTTAGAAGGGAGATGTCTTCGGACGTTTATAGTGGTTCTAAACGCTGGAATTCTTATTTCTCATGTAGTAGAAATTGCTATTACGACAGATCTATCTTAATCTATCATAATAAAAGCTGACAAATTTCATGGCCATGAACATTTCCCAAGTAAAAATGGCAGAAATATCTTTAACAGCGTAATGTTACGCCTCTATACGTATGACTACTTTACTGTTATTTGCTGGTTAGTGTCAAATACTGTGATTTATATTCGCTTCTGTATAAAAATATTTCATAAATACAGAACTTCAGAAGAAAAAAATCTTAAACATAGCAATTATGCATCGGAATATGAATTAGAGTTACCCGGGAAAGACACCTTTATTTCTCATTTTTATGTTATACATTTAATTTAATTTTTAATGTTTTTAAGTTATATAATTTAATGCTAATTGGGGGAAATAAAATGTTAAAAAAGTTACTTTTTCAACTTTCGACGGTAAAACATTTGAGAGAACCTATTATGCAGAATATTGAAAATGTGTCAATTAACATTTTATATGCTGCTTTTTTTTCTTTTTGAGTTTACAAAGTAAAAAGAAGAGACAAATGAAAATTGTCACTTAATCTTATTAAAAAATAGATTACAAAGGTAACAGATGCAGTTATCATTTCAATATAAAACGTAATTATAGGTTAGATACAGCCTGAGCAATCATCTAAACTTGCATCCGGTTTGTCATTGTATAGTAAAGATCTGAATATCAGCACACAAATGTTCGCCCACCCAATAATTCGGCACCACTGTCACGACATTCATGCAGTAAAATGACGCTATATTATTCGAATATGTTAGGGAGCTGCTTCATGCCTTTTTCAACATTTTCTCTAAGGCTTTTGTTCAAAATCTTGCGTTTATATATCGTTTTATTTTCTCTATTTTTGTTTATTTCGAATATTATAAAAATGGCATAAAAATGATGAAAATGTTAACAAGGAAATAAAGCGGAAATATTAGAATTTAACAATTAGGAAAAGCCTATATTAATTCAACCTACGGATCAACATATTTATTCAAAAACTTTAAAATATAAATATGAAAGTTCTTTTGTTCGAAATTTATTAAACTCTGATAGCAGTGTAAAGGATTTCAAAGTTCAATATAGTACAAAAATTGCAATTTTCACAGCTGCTTGAAAACGTGTGAACAACACAATGCTAGAAAATGTGAGAATTGTGCCAAATGCCATGAAACAAAATTCTATCGAAAAAAGCGAAAATATTGAGGATACAATGGTAAGCCACTTTGAAGTATTGAAAGCAGTTGAAGGACTTCCTTTGAGGCATACGTTAAACAGGCTTCAGAAATTATTGAATGGATTATACCAAATTAAATGAACTAGCTGTGGAAGAGAGTTGCTTATAAGTACCGAGGTCAGAGTTATATATCACTAACTTTATTATGAAGAGGTAGTTAACGCCGTTATTGTTCAAAGGTACTCAATATCCGTAGGCAGTAAAAGAAACGGAAAATGACGAAGACTCAGCCAAAATCGTTTGGTTTTGTTTAGTTGATTATGACAAAACCCACTGGGGCTATCTGCCTTAAAGGAGAGACGTTTTGGTGGAGGAATTTCTAAGAGAAACTAGCTTGTATACACGTTACACATGAGGAAAATCACGAAAACGCCCATGTAGCCAGCCTGTTGGCCTGAAATTGATCCCATGTCGGAAATACCAGTGTTCAATGATTTTATCGCTCAGCCGCTGGTGGGCCTCCAAATCATACGGTGTGAGGCTAATAAAGCATTAAACACATTTGTGAAGTAGCAGAGAAAGCAAAAAATGTAAAATTGAGGATATAATAATTGGAGTAATAATAATAGTTCCAAGTTTTTTTTAAAGTAAAATTTATGAAGCAAGTGGATATTAGCTGGAAAATGTCATTACTGGCGATATTGATACTTCAAAGCTAATTAAAAGCACCATAGTTAAGAATAAATTAAGTCTTGCCCAATAAATATGTTTTCAGAATTATTATATGACATTTTTTCTTAAGTAATTTCATAGTGATGAAAAAAAATTGCTGTATCATAAAATTTTATCCCGATAATCTAGCATTTCTAAATTCCCTAACATTTCGGATTATGAGATTATTCTGTAAATTAGTAATAATGCACGCCATCGGATATGGTAACTAACCGCAAATAAAATTTCAGAGAATTTGACGACAAATCAATATATTTTGATGAATTCTGAATATTTTATATTAAAACACAAAACTATTTGTCACAGTTTAGATTTATATAATTATAAGGTAATTCTTCTCTTTTTACCGCGTGCCATCGTAAATGTAACTGGAAGCACATCTGACTCTTAATCGAGATGTACGGAGTTCGAATCACGGCGAGTGCGCTGCGGATTTCTTCAATTTCTTGACATCGATAAAAACCTAATGATACTGCAAAATGTTTTCTAAATTCTCTAGAGTCTGCAAATTCCGTCTAAATTTTGTAGTTTAATTGACTACTGTACTGAAAAATGTTTTTTCGAAAAAGTAATTAGAAATAGTCTGGAGAAAAGCGACCAACTTCTACCTAGAAATATATATGATCTACTTTTGATTTGAAAAGTGATACATCGTAAAAGTGATTCAACGCAAAAGTGAGCATCAAGAATAACAACCTTGTGGGTCCCAATAAAGCTTGGGCATAAAGATGCTACAGAGACTCTCTACAATCTATGACATGCAGGACACTAAGTGACACGCTTCATAATTTCAAGTTATCCGAAAGACTTGAGTTCCGAAAACATCTATATAAATTTGTACTATATAAAAATAAATTACAATACGTAAATATAAAACAAGCGCTTAAAGAATACATAAAAAAGTAAACAGAAAATAAATAATAATAAAAATTTTATTACTAAGATGCAGTAACGAACATGCATTTTTTGTAACATAATGTTTAAGAAGAAATTGATACGTTTGGCAACGCCGATCCATAGTCCTTAATCTCCCCCCCAAAAAAGAATGGCTTTGTCTTTTTTTCTGAATTTGACTCATTTTATAAAATGCCGACAAATATTTTCACACATTAAATTTATTTTGAATAAGAATAGGAGCAGCTTAACTACCGAAAATTCAGATGCTGGAATTCGTCTTAACCCTTCAATGCATGATTTTTTATATTTTTAATAAACATTTTTTTCTTTATGGTCATGGCTTAAATAAGTATGGAAAAATATTTTTAAAGTTATTTAACATTTTTATTGGTTATTGAAATTTTAGGTTTGATGCATATATGCATCGTCATGCATTTAGGGCTAAAATATAAACTACACAAAAAAATTATTTCCAGTTATATAATTAAGAAAAATTGGCATAAAATGCTTAATGTTTTTAGAAGATATTGACTTTAATTATTTTTTTAAACTTAATTCTAATTAATCATATTCAGACTTTATAAAAATCAAAATTGTAATGAAAATTTAAATAAAAACGACGCATTGAATATTTTGTGCTTGTATATTTACTGTGCAATTTATGTGGCATGGAAAATTTTGAAACAATTTTGAGGTTTATTCAGACCTAATGGTACAACTCATTTTCCACATCCACATCAAATAAATGTTTGGAATTTGAAATTTGGCTTTTTACAAGGAGTGCGATTTTCATTCAATATAGGAACATGTTGAATTTTATCTTGTCTGACGCAGTTTGGAGAAATGTTTGATGCAAGGCCTCTGTCTTTTTCCATTGTAATAATTTTGTAAAAGACCGCTGGGTCTTCCACGCTTAGGAGCTGAACTTTCACCTATTTTTCACAGTTCAACGTTAGCTCAACCTGAAAGGTGCCAGGTTTCCAGATCCTTAGGGTCGGTTCAATTCTGTAGAGATACTCTTTGTACAGCAGCCACACATTTATGATAGCAAGATATAAGAAGTGGCAAAAAAGTCTCGTATATCACTTTCTTGATGCCAGAGTTTTTTTTTGTATCTTCCTATGTGGTTATCTAGCTAATCTACGCCCCCCCCATATGTTTGCTGTATCGTTTCACAACATTTGAACAGTCCGCAGAAGCTGTATCTCTTTCTTTCTATCGAATGTAGATATCTGTTCAATGGGCTGTTTCCTAGAAAACTTAGACAACAGGGGCACATTCTTATTGTCTTTCCACACTAAATTATATATTTCAGTTCCATCACAGTCTGCAACGTATTCAACGCTTGTTCCTCTCGACTCTATCTTCAGTTGCTCATCTGTAAGGAGCTTTCAACCTGGGATTCTCTTCCTACGCGCGGTTTCCGAACAAAGAATGCTTTCATCAGCTAAGCACTTCATTATGGCAATTGAAGGATTCTGTTCCTACGCACAGTTTCCGAACAAAGAATGCCTTCATCAGCTAAACACTTCCTTATGGCAAAGTTGTCGAAATACGATTTGAAATTTTGATTTCGATTTTCTATACTAAGCCTCATTCTGCCTCATTTGCTAAGCGATTATAACATAGATTTTCTTGGCCTGAGTATGCCTCAAACTTGTGAGCAAATCCATCGAGTCCATTTAAAAAATGGTTTGAAAACGATTACCCAGCAAATGAATATAAATAAAAAAAATTAAAGAGATATTCAGTATAAAAAACAATATATATATTACATAATTAAAAACATGAAAGTAATATTTTATGACTCTAAATAACAACAATGCATGCAAATATCGAGTGGGTATTGCTGATATAAAAAAATAAAGGCATGAAGTCTTATAATTAAAATCCACTCTAAAGTTTAACTTGATACATATATGCATCAAGTTGCACTCTAGAGAAGACTAATCTTAAATGCATAGTGATGCATATATGAATCAAACAGAAAAATTTAAATATTTCATTTTAAAATAATTCTATGGTTAAATACTAGTATAAAAAGGAAAACTTCATACCTTCACTTATACAGAGTAAACTTGTTAAGCCTCTAATATCGAATTTATGAATAACACAAAGCTAGCTTAACCACTGAAAAAATAGACATTAATTCTGTGTTCTTGGCACTAATAAAATAAAGAGAATAGTTTTATACTGCGATCTACTAGGGAAAAGAAGAGCTAAACAAACATTGATATGGATATATTAAGATAAAAATCAGCCCATTAAACTGTCTAATTTTAATTTTTTAAAGCTAAATTCAATAAAAATTGGTATGATTAATATATGCATCACCATGCATTATTGAAGGGAAGAAGACTAAGAAGAGAGTAATAAAGTTGCTTGTTTTTATAACAATTCCAATTTCAGGTTTACTTTTATGTTTAAAGTACTATATTGTAATTATTTTTTCAATAAAATTTAATTTATTATATACTAAGAAAAACAACTGTTCTAAAATTAAAATCCATTGATCCGAAACGTCTTCTTAATGTCCATATTTTGGTTTATTTTGACCCGCAAGCACAAAAGGTTGCTGACGGTTGTTCTGGAATATAAAGTTTTAGAAAATTTTTATATTAAAATAATTGGTTTATAAGGAATTTGTTTCTTCCTTACCATGCCTTAGGGGTATAATTGGAAGCATTTCCAATGCTACCTGTGGGTAGTATCTTAAAGTCTATAATCTGCAAATGATTGGAATAATACGGTTGAAGATTTCTAAGTCTATTAAACATAAAATATAATCTATCTATTTTAATCACTCTTATGCATTATTTTGCAGTCTGAAGTATTATCAGGAACATTTTAAAATTATTAATGAAAAAAAAATATCTGAAAGCTTTCAAATTTTTCACTACGCCCAAAACGGTGTTTTTTAACGTTTTCTGTGTTACCTTTATTTATTAAATATCATGTTCTTCGCTCTTAGACCATAAAATTCAATTCAACAGCAATATCGCCAAATAATTTTAAAATGAGCATATCTTTAGAATTTTGGATTCACAATCTTGCGCGCTGGAGATAAAAATGTTTTTTTTTTCGTACAGCATTGCCATTCCTCGCTTTGAAATCGTTGAGATTGTTAAATCAAAAATTCGTCAAAGTGATACAAAATATGAAATCGAGAATAAAACAAGTTCCATATTCCAAATTTGGGCTTCCAGATACTCGTATTTGGAGGAGGATTACGTTATTCAAAATTGGATGGCTCTAGGTACTGTTGTTTTACCCCGATGCGAGAAACATTTTTGCAGATTCTTTATTATTTTAATTTCTTTAAATATAATGCAGGGCAATCGTATTTGTTGGCAACAGTTTGAAAAGTGATACGGACATCTGCAGCGAATCGAGTCAAAATACCAAAACGAAAATAGCCCTTCTGAGCTAATGCTCCTTTGGGCTAAAATGTTTCGCATTTTACTGTGTCCTTTTTTCCTCCAGAAACTGCAAAACGATGAGTAAACATTGCACGTTGGAGAAACTTGTTTAAGAATATCACGATAATGTAGAAAAATATATGTATCTTATTAAACAACAGACGAAGTTCTCTCACTGTGTTTTTTTTTTTTATTTTAAAGGATTTTGTGTTCTGGCGAAACGAAAGAGTTCTGCCACTTGAGAGAATATTGTGCAAACGATCCAGTTAAGTGAATATTCAACTACGTTTCGAATAAGTAAATCTTAATTTTGTTAAATAAGAAAATATATCCCAAAGTGGACATAATTTGTGATGAAAGTAAGTTCCCTTTCCTACTATTTGGCATCTTTTCTTAAAAATTGCGTTTCAAATATGTCATTTTATGTTTAATGCTTGAACTCGTTTGAGATTAATTCTTATCCCAATAGGTTAATACAATCGGATAGTAATAATAATAGGATCTAGCCTAAAACCGTTTTCGGATTAAACTAGAATATAAGCTTATTAAGATTTGAATGATGTTTAAAATGTATTTATAGATTCATATTTTTTTAGTATTTAAATATTTTTAATTTCTCGAATCTTTAATATTAAACTTTGCAAATTTCTTATAGGTTAATCATTACAAGAAGACGCTGGTATTTATTTACTTCAGTACATTGTCTTTATATTTGATATTAGATGCAATTTTTTAACAACTGGCAATACGTGACAAATCTCCAAGATGTTAATCGCAAATATTACGTTTTTAATTTCTGAACTTTTTATTCCTGCTTTATACATGCATTTGAAACAGCATTTTTAAGAAAATTTGCATTTGATTGAAGTAGCCATAAAATATAATTATATATGAAACAGAAGATTAAATGCCAATTCATCATCAAATATTTGTTAAGATATTGTAATAGCTAAATTAACCATGCGTATCCATATCATTTCAAAAGATCACTGTTGCCAATTCATCATCAAATATTTGTTAAGATATTGTAATAGCTAAATTAACCATGCGTATCCATATCATTTCAAAAGATCACTGTTGTTCTCTTGATAGATATATGTTGCCTGCCTTTTGAAAATTCAGTTGGTGTTGATTGCTTTGAAAAATAAAAAGGTAATTCTTTACCGAAGGCAATGGATAAAAAAGTGTACATGTACCCATATGAATGATAACTTATGCTGCTAGAATACTCTGTTCAGAAGTATTTCCTAAACAGGCGATAAGCCCTAATGACTTCTCTAAAGTTCCCCGGCCAATGTACGACGTGAAAACCGTTAATGAACCGGTCGTAACCGGATATCGCGAGGAAACGGAATATATCGGTTTCTGATAAGGGCAAAATAACAACGAAGACGAAATTTTCAGACACCACCTCATAATAATACAGACCTGGAAGCAATTTTGGAAAAATTCCATTTTCAAAAGGTTCGGATACCCATTAATTACGGCTTGGAATTTCTGGCTGCTGTTTCATTCCGTGGTAATGACTTCGAATATTGGTTAGGAGTTTCCACACCGCTCAATGTCTCAAATGCTTTCGTAGTAATGACTATAAAGTGGTGATTAATATCGGTATTCGCTCGTGGTTGGGTTTCTGGAATTGGATTTCTGGAATTATACTTCTGAAAAGGAGCCTGAACTTCTTGAAATGAAGATCAGGGATTCAAGTTGTCTTAATGCAAAACCGCTATCCCAGCCATCGTCAGTAAAAGTCAGATTACTTGAGGAGCAATTGGAATTCTTTAACTTTAGAAAATAATATCTAATAAATGCATCTTAACTGCATCTAATTAATCTCGAAATATTTCGTATGCATTCGGGAGACTTTAATTACGATTGACCTCGGTAAATTATTTCGTAAATGATGGTCATACACAACAATGGATCCATAAAATGCATTTAACGACTATTATTATTAATAGAATATTAGAACTGAAATTTTACTTTAAATGATGTAAGCAAATGAAACATTTTGTCGAAAAAATACAACTTTGTTAATTTAACTGAAACACTTATTTTTCTCGCTTAGCTTGCTTTATGTAAACAACAGTCTGTTTGTCAAATTCGCTGAAACAACCTTGTATTTGGCATACATTTACTAAAAACACTCAATCGATTTCGAGGGCAGCTACAGATCCCTCCTCATCAGGAGAACAAAATATCTAGAAAGGTTGTTTCAGCGAATTTGATTGTCACATTGGCGTGTTTCTCTTCTATTCTAACAGTTTGTTTGGTTGACTTTCAAAATTATTCATATTTTTTAATACATATTTCTTGTCTTTTGGTAATAGAAGTTTCAAAATGTTGTTATTTATGAATTCAGAACTAAGTTAGTGTATGCTTTACTTACATTTACATTACTTGTATTACTTATATTTTATTTATCCTTCAAAACTAAATTTTATACTACATACACAGATACGTATTCAAATCCAAACACACAGATAAAACTGAAGTTAATTTTTTTTTACTTTTATGCGTCTTCAAAAATTTAAATATAAAGTGCGTTCTAACGAGATTAATTATGTGATAAATTGAACTACATATTCGAAACGAATAATATATCCAAAATTTTAAGGAATACTTATATGTATAAAATTAGTAAAATATCCGACTTCCACTTTCCTTTAAAGTTGAAAAAATTAAAATGCCCTATTAAATACAAGGTTATAACTGCTTAAAGCTTTATAAAAAATTATGCTTAGGAATATTTTTCCGCCTTCGTCAGCGGTTTTCAGTTAATTGGGAATAAAATTCTGTACTAATCAGTTTATTTCATTTTGAATTTATTTTTGTTTTTATTCGATTTTAATTAGATATTTATGCTATTTTTACAATATTTATTCAATAACCGTTTATGGTTATGCAAAATGTAGTCTAAAGAGACAGTCAAGGCGAAACTAAATGAAAATTCCACAGTACCAAGACCGATTGTACAAAATGAATCCCGAATGCTCATCATTGCTAGAAGCAGGATTGAGGATCGCATCCAAATCGCTCAAGTACATAACAAAAATAAAACGCTTTGGAAACCTCAGTTAGAGAGAATTTCTAAAAAATTACAGCTAGAAAGAATTCTGGTCGTAGAAACGAGGAGTGTCTAGAAGTAACTAGTGATCAATTTTTAAAGCTGGAGGTTCGAGGCAAAAGTAATTTCTGTCCCGTATTCTGTAAAGTACTAGACATAATTTCATGAAATGATCTAATAATTCACGATTCTCTCATTGAAAATTACTTAATTAACCGTATATTTCACTTCTTTCTGTATTGTTTTTATGATTTAAGTTTATTTTGAGCTGCATAAAATGTACATTAACGAATTTAAGAAATTCTTACTAAATTTATTATAAACCTAAATGAATTTAATTACAGAGATTAGATCAAATTAAAGTAGTTTGGACCCTTGAGTAGGTATGCTGATATTGTGTGGAGTTGAAATGTACTAACCAATTGCTGAAAAGTCAAGAAGACGCATTTTGTTTTGCATTATTTTAATTTGAAACTCACAAGTAGTTAAGATTTTACTAATCTTATGTGTGCATTATTTTCATGTCAGCTTACGCTTTCATCTATAACTTGCACCACGGCCTTAAAGTAACATTTGAAGAGCGAGTATTTGGTGCAGGTATTTTAGTTAGTAGGAAGATCCTCAAGGAGATGAGGGCATGCAGTATTTTTTCATGTGTTCTCTCCTTTTTTAATAACCTTATTTTTTCAAAGTGGAAACATTACGCTTATTCTATTGTGCTTCAAAGAAGTAAATTAAAATTGTTATAATTTCATTAATAATATTTTTATTGTATATATATATACTACTGTGCATGCATTTAATGCTGTTATCATGTCATAAACTGAAAACTTTAGAACGTAAAATGCACGATTTGGTGAAATATGCGAGCAAATGTGTTACTTTCAATGATGCAATGTGTGTTGAAGTAATATGGGAACCAAAGTTTTATGAATTTTTTTTCATAAAATTTTTCTAAGCAAGCGTATGGAAAACGGGAGACCGCATTAAAAGTTAGACTTCGTTATTCGTCAAAAAGTAATTTCTTTTTAATTTGACAATGCGAAAACATGAATATATTCGTCATTTGAAACACTTCTGTAATTGGAAGTATATGACTACGAACTGCGCTAGAGAAAATAAAGGCCGGGCAAGAGATGGAAAATCCCTTCTGAAACCGATTTAAATCCATTTTACAATTCTTTTGGTAAAAAACGAGTCCTTTAATTTGTCCATACGTGCAGTGCACTAGGAGGAGGGGATACCCAGACCTGGCTTTGCTCGAGACAGTCTTACATGGTTAATCGCTCCAACCCCTAGAAGCGATCCAAGAAGGCATAACCCACCGATCAACCCAGGAGAAATCCAGGAAAATTTGTTTCATAAAGACTGGGTAATTGCACCCAAAGTCAGTGGCGTACGGCTACGTATCGACCTAAAAATCAAAGAACACTTTTTTTTCATCGCCCGTCCCTTCAGTGTTAGCCAAGGGAAGCGAAACTCCCAAGGAAAACCTTCGATATCAAACCATGTAGAGTCCCGATAGCCAAGGGGCAGACAAGACAGTACCATATGGTCCCTGCCGAGTCTTACCATACACGATGGTTCTAGTCACTGTGAAAACTGTTAATGTTTCACCAGAAGTCAAGTCTGTTTTGATATTGACTTAGCCAGAAGAGCGGGATTGCTTCCAGTCGACCTCCGGTAGAAGTCCATAGGTACAAAAGACATCCATAAAAAATCATCCAAAATGGATATTTCCATTGAAATAGGGAACCCGAAATTTTTTTGCAGTTACAATGCTTAAAAATATATGATTTCATCACACCTTAAATTTGGATTAATTTAATTTCGTAATTTCGACTTTCATTTGGTTTTAAGTTAAGCAAGAAAGAAAATAAGTGCACTTTACGGGGCATGTTGCACTTCAGAAGAAATACTTTTTTCCCCTTTCCCACTTGATAAATGTTTCTCGCTTTCTCTTGCAAAGAATTTATCTCTGTTTTCGAGCTGAACAATCTTTCTTTTAAAGAAGAAGATTTACCAGTTCATAAAATGCATTGAATTTCATAATTATTTGAATTTATGCTGCGTGAAAGTGAGTTTCACCGCTAATAAAGTATATGAGGAGGAAGAACAAAATACAAAGATGTATAGAAGTTTTAAGAAGGCTGCAATAACATTTAATGAAAACTAGTAAACAGCAAATTCTTTTTGGATTAAATAACGTGCAATAAGAATTTGATGTTGTTTTATTCTGAAAATGCAGAGTGTAAATGTACTTTTTTATTTATATATTTACGGAAGCTTGTAAGATCTCTGTTATTCCACATAAACTAACTTAGACTCTATAATGAACCTGGTGAATAAATTACACAGGCGTGAATAAATTACGAGTATAAAAAGGGTGAAAAGTAACCCTTTATTAATTCAGAATAAGAACAAAAAGGCACGATCTTCGTGCTTTACAAAAACGTCGTCGACTAGCGGTGAAATTTAAACGTAGCATATAAATCAATTCACATCTAAAATAGAATAGTGCTGAATTAGCACGTTAAATTACGCCTAACAGGTTGACTCACGGAAACCTAACAGGCGAGATGATAATCCGAAATGGCCAAGAGGCTTACTAGCGTAACAGAGCGATAGCAACCAAACTTGCGCTGGCTCGCGAAAACACACTCTGAATAAAGTCAGAGATTCACCCGTTTAAATAATCACTTTACTTAACTTTAAATTTACATCCTGGTGAGAAAATCTGAGAGGAAGTTGAGGAGTTCAGGAAAGGTATCAAACTTAAAATAAATTTGTTATGCAAAATATGGGAAACCCTAAAAGCTATTATAAAAGTTTTACAAAACTTTCACTTGCAACCTCTAATTTTTTGCACAAAGTTCAGCATTAATCAGTGTGTTTATAAAGAAAGCATGCAAATAAAATTAAATACGCAATTCGAGCGTCTTCAAATTTGGATCATAATTAAAGGCCGATTTGGAATGCAACTGTTAATAGAGAGAGAGAGAGATGCGAATGTATATATGTGTAATGCAATGTAAGTTAAAATGAATAATGCGTTTAAAATTCAAAAAGATCTATACGCCCTGCTAAAAATGCCCCATAGAAAGCAGTAAAATGTTTTATGGGTACCCATGAAATTCTATGGGTTTTTGTTGACTTTTACTGGTTTCTGTTGGTCTCTGTGGGGTTTTCTTTCAAAATGTCCTATAAAAACCAGTAAAACTTTCTACTGGTACCCATAGAATTCTGTTGGTCTCTACTCACTTTTACGGGTTTCTATTGATCTCTGTGTGTTTTTCTTACTGGTATCATCAGACAGCCACACAACCAACATCAATGACAGAACTTTCCACTGGTTTGTTTGGTTTATATTGACTTTCACTGGTTTTCTTACTGGTGTCAATATAATAGAAATAGATGCCAAATAAATCTTGTGTTGTTTATATGGGTTTATTCTAATTTTCTAATTGAAATCAATGAACTTCTTCTAAACAATAAAATTAATACTCGTGTCAGTAAACCAAAATTCATTGGTATTCTTGTTGTCTACTGATTATTTTAAATGATTTATTTATATACTTTTATTTCATTTATTTGGATACTGTTAAAAATAAGGTTATTTCTGTTTTGTAACCAACAGAAAGCTTTAAAATTAAAAATCATATAGTGAATCCTCTCGTCTCCACCTCTTTTCTAAAACAATCAGTATCTGTAAGAACGAAAATATGATCTCTTTAAGACCATCAGAGAACCCTGGAAAAGCAGGTGGTCGTTTTAGAGAGGGTTTTTACTATATATGCTCATTTATTTGATTTCTTAAAAACTTTTGTCGGAAGCAATAACAGTAATCATATACACCACACACACCGAGGTCTCTCTAAGGCGACCAGCCACACATAAAAAAGCATCTTTGCAAGTGATCGCCTTAGAGAGCTAATGCTCAATACCATTATATACTTATGTTCTCAGAAATACGTTTATCTTTTAGAGGTGGTCGTATAATGGAGGTTGCCTCTACAAAATGAATCTCTCTAAGGCGACCAGTCACACTTCCAGAATTTTCTTTGCGGGTGGTCTTCTTACAGAAGGAATGTTTCAATACCAAAATATACTTATGTTTTCAGAAATACTGGTCTCGTTCAGAGGCGGTCATCTTAAGAAGGTGATTTCGCCACCAGTTGGTTCTCTGATGCATATATCAACCGTTTTGTTATTACAAATAAGCACCGGTATCTACCATCATCTCTTTAACACGACCGCGTTCAAACTATTTTTCTTCGTCTTAACGCTGACGTGAGGAAAAAAATTCCTCTCCCTCCCCCGCTCTCAGAAGAAGCAATATGGCGCCGTACTTGTTAAAGTTGTTATGGGATGATTGTGTTATCGTCTTGGTGGATAGTATGCTGTAGTAATGCAATAAATAATTTACAATATTACGAATTTTACTATGTTTTATTGTTTAGATGTTTATAATGAAAAATAAAATACCAACATTGACTGTGAATATGAAATTGAAAGGAAATAAAGCCATGCACGTGCAATCGTGTCTAATGCATTTAGCGGACTTTTTTGACAGTTACATAGTTCTGAAATAGATTTTCAGTGCGTGAAATTGATTTTTCGTCTTTACTTTTATCCTAAAAAACAATTTGCTTAAAGACTGAAAAGTGATAATTTGAGACTTGATAATTTCGCTCAGTGTGTTTACATCTGATGCCCATTGCATTCTACTAAAACTGTATTTTTGAAAATTTGTTTTTTAATTATAATTTACAAATACTTTTTAAAGCTTGTTCATGTAGATCTTTAGCATTTGAATATTATATACTAACAAATTTGAGCATACCTTAAAAAAAATCTTGCATGATTCAATTTTCAGTTTTTCGACTAATGTGATGTGGTTGAGAAGAAGGAATATTTTTTATATCTTAAAAATGTACTCCTTACATCTCGCAAACAAAAAAGGTAAGTTTTTTCAAATGAAGTGAACATTGAAATATTTAATCTGCGTATTACTTATTGAATGAGGTAGGCAAGACACACAAGCCAAGGAATCTTTTTTGCATTACTAAAATTGTGTGAAACTGTAGATGATCATAGTAGCTTACATTGTTTTTTTTTCTTTTTGGTCTATATTTCTGTACAAGTATGAAACTAGAACCACATTTTACATGAAATATTTTGTGCTATTTTGTTAAAACGCGTATAATCGTTTATGTATAGTTTAATTTTCATCATTATTCATTTCATGAAGAAAATTTCAAATTTTTTTCCATAAATTGCTTTTGAAATAGACTTGTGAATACTTAATAGAATTTATATAATATTAAATGGGCTAGTCTTGGGAATATAAAATATGAATTATTTATTGGAAAAAAATTGCACTAAGTGAAACCTCACATAGTGGTTATTTTCTTAGATGAGCACCTTCTGACAGTGACACATTTGTCACACAGGAACATAATTAAATAACGGTACTTAAAATCACTGATAGTTTTGTAAGACTACAAGTAACTGGCAGTTTCTGGAATTGTGGAGTTAATTGTTTTAGGAAAGTTTCACTGTATAAGCAGTTGATTTAGGTATAGTAATTTTTACGTGGGTGTGAATTTGGCATAAACAATTGAAATGCTTTACAAGACAGTTCAAACCGAAACTTTTCAAATCATGAGTCTTGTAAGGGCATTGTTTTAGCATTACTTTCAAACATAGTTAGAGTAATATTTAAGCATTATTTTCTTTCATTAGTTATACTGCGGAAATGGTCATTACAATTTTCTGCATTTAATTTATCTGTCTGTATAGGTATTAACGTAAAAATTGTTTGTAAACAAATGTAATTATATGTGCTATATCTGCGTTATTGCGATGGCAATAATTTTAACAACACGTATAAGGCTGTGTAGAAGATTTATTTACATTGCTAAATACTGCACCATATGAATTTCATTTGGCAGTCTAAATACAGGAAATGCTCAGCACGAAGTGGTATTTTTATAGTATATAATCTATGTCAATACCAATAGCTATCTTTTCAGTACTTTAAATTTTATTTTTTAATTTTACTAGTTAGAAATTTTACAGTTCAAAATAATATTTCGATACAGTTTTTAAAGTATTTTTTCTGAAATAGAAATGTAAATAACTTATACCTAAAACACCTATTTAAATTTATCCCAAT
>KK116239.1:466267-486599 GCA_000611955.2 Stegodyphus mimosarum | reverse complement strand
ATATATATATATATATATATATAGTATGAAAGTTAATTATTAAGCATTCTTACGTCGAGAACTACATGTTGTATAAATACTTATTATGTTATAGGTTTGATTTATATAAAGTCTGTGGAAGATTATGCAACACTAAAAGTGAGATACATAACAAGATATTATACGCTATGAGATATTTCCTTAATTCCCTAACTGTGGGTTGAGAATCGGTATTTGTTGAAGGTTGAAAATACTTTAAAGTTTGTTTTGTTACAATATAATTTATAGCATTTTAGGTTTATTATTAAATTTATTATATTCTTATATTGAGGTTTAATTTATATTCTGACAGATACAGGTATTGTTCAAATTACTGTAAAAAGATGGTCAACACAGTATTTGTATTATTTCTTCACTGCATTATATTCTAGGATTCAAATTCCATCCAAAACATCTATGTGTTGGTGTGTCATAATAAGCTACAGGGTGTTGCTATCATTGGTAAGCGATTTTTAAGAAGATATCAAGTATGCTAAATTTGAACTCTTTGTTAAATTTCTAATAATCAAGTCCCTTATTCTTTTTGCTTGCTTGTTTATTTAATATTTTTACTTGTAATAATGTTTCTCTTCCCGAAAATTATGGTTTTGTCTAGTTTTGTTTAAATTTGGTTTAGAGCATTGTAGGTGACTTAAAATTTAAGCAGGTGCTAGAAAATACCATCCTTTGGTAATACATTTCTCGTTAGGTGTCAATTGTTAAAGAGACTGATGTGATTAAATTCCATTGTTTAATTTCCCAATTAAGGAATTGAAATACAGCCACCGGAAGATTGATGTCAACGTCAGCTGTGCGTAGAAGGCTTCCCGAAGGTGGTTTGTATGCGAGGCGACTAGCCATTCGTGCCGCTTACGTCACGCCATAGGAGTGACCCTTTGCAGTAGGCACGATAACATGCCCACTGGACGCCTGATTAATGGAGGGCTGTTATCTTTACAGGAGAGTCCAGGTTTAGTCTACAAAGCGATAGTAGGCGTTATTTGATATGGATAGAACCTGGAATCCGTTATTAACCGTCAAACATCCGTGAAAGAGAAGCATATGGAAGAGGGAGTGTCTGTGTTTGGAGTGGCATCTCTTTGGGTGGACGCACAGACCTCCATGTCTTTCCAAGGGACACCGTGAACGCTCAGGTTTATAGAGATGACATCTTTGAAGCTTACATGCACCCATATAGCGGGGCAGTAGGTGATGCTTTCCTGCTACAGGACGGCAACGCAAGACCACACTGGGCTCGCATCGTATATGATTATCTTCAACAGGAAACACTTATGCGCATGGAGTGGCCAGCTCGATCCTTGGACTTGAATCCTATCAAGCACGTTTGGGATGCTTTAAGGAGACGTCTAGTTGCTCTTAATCCGCCCCTTCAGACCCTTGCCGCGCTTTCGTTTCGTATAGAACTGATAGACCGCATAATTGAAAGAATCAATGAATGTATGTGCTGTAAGTTCGAGGCGATCATATTCCATATTGAAGGTACTTTTCCTATAGCAAACTGAGACCTTCGATTTTTTCATTTTATACATGTGCTAATTTCTATACAACCATAATTATCTGGTAATTTCTTTTTATGTTATTTGATAACTTACTATGTGTTGTATATTGTGGGTAAAATTCTATATGTAACTTTTTCAGTAATCGTGATTTTTGTGATTTTTCCTTAATTTTTGATAACCAGTGTAGTATATAATTTTAATATTGTATATGTTGCTATGTAATTGTAATATTGTAATTTTGGTCAGGCAAAGAGTAATCATCGCAGTTCTAAAACATCGTGATACAAAATATCGTGGTTGAAAATAAAGCGGTTTAAAAACGCGGTCGTCGAAAACATCGTGGTAAAAATCAAAGTATCTACAAATCATCGCATGACGATAACATCGCACACAATGAGTTTTCAAGTTTTAAAAGCTGTAATTGTATACTCGCATAATGATCTGGGAGCGCAAGACAGAAAGACGGATATTTCTACTTCTGTATTTCATATTTTTGAATGAATTAACAGAATTTTGCCGAAACGTAAGAAGGAAACTTAAACATTTAAAAACTGAAAATGAGTAGGAAATTTATGTAACTTCTAATACTTGATAGAATTTTAAATTTGCATAGTTAATTAAGCAATATCATTAATAATTCAATATTTTTTCTTATAAATGTTTACTGGTAATTTTTGTGAAAACTACAGTCTAAGAGTGTTTAGCAAAGGAAGATAAATAACTGCATGAGGTTAATAAACTACGTAAATTTAAAATTTTATTAAGTACTATAAGTTGCACTAATTTTATACTCATTTTCAATTTTTAAATGCTTAAGTTTTCTTCTTACTTTTCCAGCAAAAATCTATTAGTTCATTCAAAGATACGAAATATGGAAGAAACAATAAACCTGTTTCCTTCTTGCGCTCCGAAATCATTATGAGAAATATGCAATTACAACTTTTAAAACCTGAAAACTCATGTGTGCGATGTTTTGTAGGTACTTTTTTTTACCACTATATTTTCAACGACGATGTTTTTAAACTGCGAAGTTTTTGAACTGCTTTATTTTCGACCACGATATTTTGTACTACGATTTTTTAAAACTGTGATGTTTTATCTTCGCTTTCTTTTCTCTTACGATGTTTTGTCTCACGGCGTTTTCGCCTTGCGTTGTTTTCTCCGCGACGTTTTCGTGCACGATGATTTCGGCGGACACCGCTCTGCGCTATTGAGAGGAGTTCTACGAGTACTTTTATGGAACGTTCGAGAACTGTAAAGTGTTTCTTATGGAAAAATAAATTTTATCAAGCTAGCATTGATTCTGTGTGCATTCAATTCATTACGACCTCGTACTCACGGAACTTTTTTGGTGTTGTAAGTGGATTTAATGCCGGTGACAGAGCGATGGAGAAGCAACAGAGGACAACTGCTAATAGCATTTGCTGTATTTGAAGAAGAAATGAAAGAGAGCCAAAACTCCGTTAAACAAAAGATGAAAGCTGCTCAAGGGAGGGTTCATCGACTACGATAGAGAAGAAACGAAAGCGTGCCAAGAAAGGATTCACGAAAGCACGCCAACGGAAATGAAAGGAGGAATTTCTGTCATAACAGAAAATAAATTCGAGGCTATGGAAAGGAAAATGTTGTTGGAGGAATTTTAAGAATGTGTTTCAGATGGCAAACAACAATTCGAAGAGAAAGTTTCTGTTGGCTAACAATAAATCGATGAAAATGTTTCTATTGTTGAACAATAAACTGATTACAGAGTTTGTCATGCTATCGACAAGGATGCTGATACCGTGAAAAAATGCACTGTGAACAATCGAAACAGTTCTGACGGCTTTACGTTCCTAATGTGCCTTTCCGATCTTCCTTAAAGCTTTACAAGTATAATGGAAAGTCATCCTGGCACGTGTACAAGACTCAATTTTCTACAGTAGCGGTCGCAAATGTCTGAGATTCCCAGTCTAAGGCCCGCCACCTCACCATTTCTCTGAGAGCCGAAGCAGCAAATATCCTTTAGACTTTGCCCGTAAACCAGATGCTACGTTCCGATGTCTATCCAGCTCTACCAGCCCTGCGCTTTGGTAAGAAGTGCTTAAAAGACTAAAACAGGCTTCAGTTAAAATCTTCACAACAGAAACCCATGGAAAGTATCCAGGACTTTGCCGCGTAGGTTAAAAGGCTGTCTCATCTCACATTTTTCGAATGGTCATCAGAAACAGATTCATTTCTCTCCCATACTTCATCGATAGCATCCGGGATCCTGAAACAGAGAAAGCCCTGCGAATGGCGGATGTCAATGATTTAAAAGCACTTTACCGTACTCCATGAAATTCGAAATAGTCCAGCATGCAGCCTGCAGAGACCACTCTCAGTCAGAGCTGCTCATGTTCGGGAATCAGTGGAGCAACTGACCGCTCGTTAAATCAATTTAACGAAGGACAACGATGTCTTGAGGAGGAATAGAAATGGTAACAAACACATCCTAAAGTGCTGGAACATCAGTGATGAAGTCCACTAATGAATGAGCTACAGAACATATTAAAGCACGGAATTTAAAACAGCTCTCCAGTAAGGAGGCAGGAAAGAAGTTAGTGGCAATCTTGGAGAGCGTAATTTTCCAGATATTGAGAAGCCTCATTTTAAAACGCTTCATATTTCTGAAGTGAATGGCGGCAGTGATGGACTCTTCATCATGGGACATATCAATGGAGTTCCTCACAGTATAACCATCTCTATACAGAAGCCAATGTTACCGTCATCCAAAAACATTTGGCTCAGCGACTGCAGGGTAAACTCACCTGGACATCTCCCTGCGTTATTCTCCAGAGTGTATCCGCTGATAAAACAGACATAGATGAAAAGTCAAACGTTAACAGCACGTTTGGAATTGTCACCTACCTTCACATGGCATTTGTAGCAGATATTACGGACCCTTGCATACCCGGATTAGACTTTCTAAGTAAATATAATGTTTCCTTGTACTTTAAAAATAAGAAATTTTTTTCTATCTCTGAGGATATAACCTCGTTCGAAATCAAAGATGAAGGAGTTAAATCCGTCCGCCAAATCATAACTGAAGACAATATTACAGTACCAGCAAAAACAGGCTTTCATTTCCTGCATCCTGAAACAGTTGAAAACAGAAATTTGCGGTATGGCATAATGGAATATCCTGGAAGTTTAACGTCCTGAATGTGGTACAAGTAGTCTCGGCACTCGTCGACGAAGACCGTCATGCCAGTAAGAGTTGCCAACGTAAGTGATAATGCGAAAGCCATTAGGAAAGGCGAAGTGATTGCAGCTTATACTCCAGTGACCAGCCTTAAACGTAAGAGTTGTACTTCAGTCTCTCCCTCTTGAGTCTAACATTGAAGTTATTGCAGAATGTACAGCTAAGCGATTAAAAAAAGACTGTTGTCGAAAGTGTCAGTCAGAAATTTCAGGATTTTTTCCCGCACGTCTTCTCATGTAGGTCGAATCATTTTGCCACAATAAAGAACTGATACAGAGAATCATCCACCAGTCTAGCAATATCCAAGGAGTCTATTGAATACTAAAGAAGAAGAGGTAGGAAAGCTTCGAAAGGACATGCGGAAAATGTGACGTTATTGAGGCTTTAGCATGTCCTTGTCAGAAAGATTGTTCAACTAGATTTTGCGACCATTTGCTGTTGAACGGCATTTCGAAGAAAAAACAGTTACCCTCTTCCTATAACTGACGACATTCTAGATACTCTTTCTGGAAGCAGGTGGTTTTCAGCACTTGATTTAAAGAGTGGATACAGGCAGGAAGAGATACACACTGATGCCCGAGCCAAGATAGCGTTTGCTACCAGGCAAAGGCTTTGGTAGTTTAAGATGATGTGGTTTGGATTATGTAATGTGCCAGGAATATTCTGACGCTTTATGGAGACCGTCCTGAGAGGTCTCTCCTGTGAAACCTGTCTGATATTCTGATATACCTGGATGATACCTTCATCATCAGGAAGTTCTGAAGAGCATTTAGAAGGTCTTAGAAATTTCTTCAGAAATTTAAGGAAGTCATTCTAAAGTTAAATCCATCCAAATGCAAATTATTCAGACAGAAAGGGACTTAACCTCGGATATATCTGTTCTCTCGAAGGGGTGTATGTAGATCCAGAAAAAATGTCAGCAGTATCCTCAGCTCGACAGCTACTGCTTAAAATTATTTGCATCGTTAGTTTATACGTTTGTGCAATTATTATACTATCAAGTAGATTTATTTTCTGCAAAGTAAGTTTGTTTGATTTTTTAGTTAATAATTATCAATAATAATCACAACTATGTTAAGGAAAGTTCAATATTTTAGTCAAGATGGCAAATGTTATCCCTGTTATCGATGCATTAATTTTTTTGAGAAACAGAAGAATCTCGGTTCTGATGACAGTTTCTGATAAAGATTCAGCTTAGCCTTAAAGAAATGGGTAGATACGTATTATCCCGTCGATCGTGCAATTGTGGCCAAGCAACACGATTTAGTCTCAGTTTTGGGTAAACGTGACGTAACAACACTCTCAGTAATATCTGCATTTTCGTATTTGATGGAATCCTTCTATTTCTCGATAAGGCAGTGTTTATGAACAAAGATATAAATCAACTCTTATTGTTGTGTTTTTACTTGCGTTTCGAAAAAAGAAATTATTATCACTGGAGATCTACTTTCTACAATATAGCAAGCAATGGATCATTTTCAATTTTATGAGATCCTAATACCAAAAATATGTGTATTGATGTTCACTATATGAACAGCTTTTAATCTGGCCAATTAGAAAAATTATATGCGGATCAAATACTTTTTTTATCAAATAAAGAGGACTTAGTTTCTTTAGAATTTTGTGAGAAGGATTGACGCAGCTTTGTCGGGATCTCCGCCAACTTTGCTTCTTCGATGGTAGCCTACATTCAGGATCGATCGGATAACATACAAGTGCCAAGAAATATTTATTCCAACCAAAAAAAATGAATAATTTTATTTAATGGGAAATGCTGTGCAGTGCATGCGAAAAGTTACTGTACAATTGTAATGCACTAGTACAGCAATACTCGACACCAATTTACCATTATAATAGTTATTGCAAATGGACTACTTGAAAATTCAATACTGCTTTGTGTGTGATTGCAACGTTAACATTTTTCTCTTGCGCACTGTTTTCTCCTGGATATCTTGCGTCTATATTGCATAGCAGATGCTGTGCTTTCTTCATCGCCTATTAATGATAGTCTACCTTTTTCGCTAACAGCCCTTAGCATATCCATTCTTCTTAAGGGATGTCAAAACCCCCTATACCGACAATGTTAAATTGGCCATTTTCGATGTACCTTTTCTCAAAATCTGCTGTAGATATACTCTTGAATTTTTTTGTGTAATTAACGTACACCTATTCGATTATACTGAAATGAGATTTGAAACATTTTGAATTTTAGACTAATTTATAGACTATTTTATTAGGCATAGTAAAATTTAGCACTTTTCTCACGCAAAAAAATTTGTGAAATTTTTTTATCTTAATTTATCACAAAAAGCTCATTTCAGTAAATATTAGAAAATATCATAAATAAGCCATAAAAATTTCAGGTACCTAGGAGCAGTAGTTCTTCAGAAAAGGTACATCGAGTATAAAAAAATCACGCTTGCAGAAAAACGCGTACTTAAGTAAAATTCGTCATTTATCAAAGCATTAGATGATAAAATAAAACTAGATTTTTTAAAGTTCTAATTTTCATATAGATTAAAGTATAGTATTTTTAGAAAGCTAAAAGTGTAGAGAATTTGAAAATGCAAAAATCCCAAATCAATATTTTTTTGAAGATTTTTGGCTTCCAACACCCCTTAAATTTCTCGATTAGTTTCCTTACATTTGTCGTTAGGACACGTGGTATCTAGAAATGAAATGAAAAATTGGTGTGTTACTGTCTGGAAATTGGTGTACTTGCCATGCACAAGCAAGACACATTGTAAGAGAAATATTTGCTGCTCTAATATTAACATCATTCTGAGCGCACATGAAAAACGCGGTCTTAGACATCCAATCCTGACGAACACAAAATGAACATAAAAGAATTAGATACATCTTAAATTCGCCCGATGACTGGCTCTCGGAAACAAGCTGCATACATGACAGGATTCCCAACCTTTGTCGAGAACGTTATTCGCATACATGCAATATATTCTCTTAAAATATAACACTGGGGAATAGTTTGTTACACAGTTTCTGTTGAGTACGATTTTTGAGAAGTTTTGGAGTTAAATAGGCTTGTTGATTTCATAACTGTAGTTAGTTGTCTTCTACTGTATCAAGTTTTATGTCCACACTTTATGTGAATGTGTTGTGCCTAGCTTGGATCATAGGTAGTAAGTACTACTGCTCCTCTATTGGCTGACATAAATCTTTACGGCTACGGGTGAATGACGCCGTAGGAGACCAGCGACAGGTGCTTACTTGTCTTGGCTAGTTCAGCTACGCCTGAAGTACTGTAGTGAGACGATGTGTGTTGCTCTAATATTGAATCGCATTCCGAAGTGGATTCTGAGTTCTTGTTTGTATACAAGGTTAGCAGTGTTTAGTTTCTATTTATATATGAAGTGAAAACATTGCTTATGTCTGTTTCTTAAAGGTCGCGTTGGAAGTGCTTAAACAGCCTCGATTGATTTTGTTATAATATATGTGGTTGTATTATCGTTCCCAGCCAAAGAACAAACATCAGTACATTTAATTAAGATACAATAACAAGCCGAACAAATATTAATTTAGAAGTCAAGCAACAAAAATCAGGGTTATATTTTCAACTTTTCACGGGACTAGTTTCGATGGTTTTACCGAACCATCATCCTCAGCTGCAAAAGCGCAAATGAACGAGATAAGATAAGATAAGATAAGATAAGAAAGCCTGGGTAGGAGACAAGCTACTGGCGCCATCTGTTGATGAAACCAGAACTACAACATAATTTCTTTAAAGGCTGAAGGCAAAGATGGATTGGAATTAGGGCAGTTAACTAGAACAGAAAGATTTTTTTGAATGTGAAATGCCTCTATAAAATCCAATTCACCAATGGAAGATGTTTTTTTTTGAATAATTTTGGCAGCCGAAAAATTGAAAGGGGGATTTTCGGACCAACAATGTTGCGCAACAGAAGACTTCTGTGTTTCCTTTTTTCTAACGTATACCTCATGTTCCTTAACGCGAAGTTTTAAGGCTCTCTTAGTTTGGCCAATGTAAATTAAACCACACTGACAAGGAATACTGTAAATACCCCAGGAATTCATATCTGGAATGAGGTTCTTGAGTATGGAACTCAGAATTCTATTGATGGGAGAATAAACGACCCGAAAGTTAAATTTCTGTAAAATACGTGCAACTTTATAGCTAATTGATGGAAAGAAGAGAATGACAACAGAATTTTTATAATCTCCTAAAACAAGAGTCTGCCTTTTGGTGTGTTGAGATGAGAATTTTTTAACTGCTTGATTAATAATGTTGGGTGAAAAGTCCCTGTCAATAGCCATTGCTTTTAAATAATTTAGTTCAGCATCAAGGGATAGTTTAGAGGAGCAAACTTGAAGAGCACGGAAAACATAGGAATAAAATGAAGCTGAGTTTTGTTTAGTCGGATGACATGATTTGAAGTGTGGTGAAAGGCAAACCGATGAAGGTTTACGGTACTGAAGTAGTACTGAAGTTGGATGTGTTACGTGTGACCAAAATGTCGAGAAACGGAAGAGAATTGCAAGTCTCAAGTTCAAAAGTGAACCGAATAGAAAAAGATATTGAAATTGAAGATGAATCTGTTCGTAAGGGATTTAACCAGCAGGAGCTGAATGATTTGACACGATATTTGGGACTATACCAAAACGGTTTCAGAGCTGTTAACACCAAAATTGCATGAGAAAAAATCTTCCTTGAAGATGGAACTAAATTATCCTACTTTTGATCAGAAGAAAGTGCATCCCTGCAATTCTTTCAATAGCCATAACATGGTTTAATAGGAGAGCTTGGAATTTCAGCCTGTAACGCAACTAAATTGCGATTTTTCGTCTACAGCTCAAATCGGAGCTTGAAATCTGTTCTTCTCACCAATGGAAATTTATTTGGTGCGGTCTCCATAGACCATTCAGTTTGTTTGTATGCAGAATATGAATGCATAAAGAAGTCATTGCTTTTTTGCAATATCACATGCAGCAATATATCATCTATTTTGACCTTAAAATGGTATGTTTCCTCTTTAGCCAGGAACGCGGATATACCAAGTATCCCTGTCTTTTGTGTATGTGGAACAGCAGAGTTAGTGAGGTCGAATTTGGGTGCAGCCGAATTGGCCGCCAAGATATGACCTGAAACCTGGTGATCCAAACATTCAACATCAGCCATTTGTTAACAGAAAGAACATTATATTTCCACCTTTGCACATAAAACTGAGTCCCATGAAGAAATTTGTTAAAGCCTTGTCAATTGAAGGAGACTATTTATTTTTTCATTTCGGCATTTCTTAGCTTCTCTTTAGAAAAGTTAAAGGCCGGTGTGTTTGATGGTCCACAGTTTCGGCAGCTCCTTAATGATGAACATTTCATCGGAACAGTAACGGAACTTCAAAAGAATGCTTGGTTCGCATTCAAAAACTTTGTCAAAGACTTTATTGGAAATATACGAGCTCAAAATCACAGCGAAATTTTTATTTTAAAAAATTTAGCAACTTTTTGACAGCTTCAAAATGCTTGATTGCGACACGAGCTTCAAATTAGCCGTCTTCATAATGTCCCGAAACATTTTAGTTCAGTCAATGATAAGCAGGGTGAGATTTGATAGAAGAAAGTTATCATGGAAAGACCACGAATAATGGAATACCTCAAAGATTTTAATATCATGGGAGCAAGGTATAGAGGTAAGTGGGATGTACGTATGATAGCTGATCTGTTCGACCATCACGTTCACAGCTTAAAAACTCCAGAACTGACTATATTGACGGAAAGCTTCAGAAGGATGGCTATTCATCAGAAACAGAGCTGAAATAACTTCTATATAATTTGTTGATAAAATGTTTCTTTCATCTTCAATATATATATATATGTATATGTATAGTATTTGTCTTTATCTAAAAATCTCATTTTGACTGAATTTGGCTTTTGGTATAGTAACTTTTGTTTAGTTTATGTGGATTTGAACTTTATTCAAAGTAAACGGAGAAACACGTTAGAACACGGATGTCTTAATAACTACATTCAAATAATAGTGACAGATTATTTACCACAAACTGCAAACAAGCATAGAAGAAATTGCAAGCTGTTCATGCAACGAATTACGTTTGTGACTTTTCAAATTATTGTACACTCCAGAGCTGCTTTTAATTCTCGAAACTCAATCTTCTTCCGGATCACTTTTCTAATTCTTGCCACCAAATATTACTATGGTGTATATTTAAAACAATTTTTGCTTCCTTGCACGAAGTAAAGGAAATGCTGTAATCGTGAAAAATTTCGGATATCATATTTCAAGGAAAATATCCATTTTGAGCGATCCCGAATCCATTTGAACTATTTTTTGAGTGACATCTATAGGTACGGACATAATAAAAGACTCTTTTTTTTTCAAAACGGATGGTAAAATTGATTTAAAATGGATTCAGAAGAGAATTTTTAGCCCTAACGAGGCAACCATTTGTTTACATTTGAAACACAAATTGGGATAGTGAATTAAGTCAATTTGTGCCCCAACTTTAGTGTCTTCTTGCACATTGGGGCCAAAAGTTAACTTAAAATTTTTTGCAGCGAAAAATCTGCTTTCCTGCACGCTATCCGAATTGCTTATTTTTGCGTAGAAGCTCTTATTTTAAGTGCAAAAATTGTTTTTTTTTTTATATCTTACAATTTTTAATGAAGATGTTTTGAGTTTTTATGTATTTTTGTCTAGGAGCGAAGTGAGAATTGAATTGTTGAATAAGAAATGCATTTCTAATGAAATTCGAGGAAGGAAGTTTAAATGAAGTGCAGGAAGAAATGTATATAATTTAATAGCCCGTACAAGGAAGTCATGTGGTGTACCAGATATATTTAAAAAAGAAAAAAAGAAGAAAAATCTGCAATAAATCAGATGGTAACGTCACACCAGATTATTTTAAGGTTTTATATGTTGTCACTGAGCATCGCAGTTTACCAGTCTGCTCTTGGATTCACTTCTGCTAACCCTTTTTTTTGTATTTTTAGTTTTATTATTAAGCATCACCTTCATCGCACTTAGACCACATATAATTCAACACCAAAATCACAAAATATTTTAAAACAGCATATCTTTAGACTTCCTGATAAGTGTTACGTGTTTACCATACATTTTGTTACATTGGCTATATTATTTCTTTGAGAACTAGGTGCTGGAGCGGCCAATGGCCTAAAAGAGTTATCAGAAACGTATATATATATATAGTGATTTTAAAGAGTTTAACTAGTGTCATTTCATAAAAATATTTAATATTTCTAACTAGATATTTCATGATTTAAATGCATTTTTATTTAAATCAGTGAGATTGTAAAATATGAAGAGGAGTTTAAAGAACTTCGTTTATTGCTTTTCAGCGATTTTGTTTTTTACTCAGTAACAGTAAATTAACCTTTTCGAAAAATAATTGACAAATGTTGCTCAGGTTAACCTGCTTTTTTAAAGCTGATGATTATGTGATATAAAGATATGTAAAGTATTGCTGAATACACATTTTATACTTGAACAGCGACAAGTATTTTATATGCTTTCTGGAGGGATATATAATGTATTATTATTTTCTAAAAATCTAGAGATAAAATATTTTATTACAGGTAACTGTAAAATTAATGAAATTTTAAATTTTAAAATGTTAATTTTTTCTTTTCTAAATGTAAAATTATAGATTATATATTATATTTGCTCATTTTTTATAATAAATTTAAATTCTCCTTCGTATGAAGTACAATTCATTCTTTGAAATTCCTTCATGACACTATTTTTATTTCTTCTGAAGAATAGCACTAAACGGTCAGAATAAATGTATTTCAAATAATAATAGTGATCCAATGATTCATTTTAGTGATTCATTCTTCCAAATAATGAAAAATAAAGTCACTCGTGAAAGTAAATTAAGCATTTTGATGTGTTAACTTAATAACTGCAAAGTACCCGTGCAAAGTAAATTTTATGTCAATATTGTCTGTAATGCAAATTATGCACCATTAATATGTATCTATTATGAATGCTACAATGTAAACAAATGCCCAAGCAAGCCCGTTCACGTGCCCTGTGCGGGCGCACTTCCATAGATTGTTAGTGAAGTGGGGCGATACCAATTTTGCCCATTGCGATGTTTTGGTGCCCCCTGTACTTCTTCCTGTTTGTGTCTGTCTAATATACGATGAGGTAGAACAAGGAACAAAAGTTAGGAAAATTAAGGGATAATACTTAGTATATGAAAAGAATTAATGTCATAAATATCTGTGCATGTTTAAGAGTTGCTTTAGAAACAATATTCGAAGCATTTAACATTTTCTAGGAGTAAATAGAAGAAAAAATTAGTGAAAATGGTTAGAAGGAAATGACAGAATTATAATATGAATAAAACCGATGTTAAGCCTAAAACAGCGTTTCTCAACATTTCATTATTCGCGGCCCAGTTTTCAATCATAATTTCCATCTCGCCCTTCCCCCGCATACAATAAAATGTATACAGCAATAATATATATTGAGTATTTTGATTTCTCTTTTTAAATTATTTTTAACTAACTGCCAAAACAAGAGTAAAAGCGAGCCAACTTTGGCGAGAAACCACATCTGGTATTTTGCCAAGCGGGCGGTGAACAGACGAAGCTAATGGAAGCGGGGAAAATTTAAATATTATATTTGAAATGAAAGCCAAACCGGGAGATAACGTTAAAAGAATATGAAAGTACAAAAATTCATTAAATTAAATTCGTTCGTAAGTTAACTTAGATGGGGTGAGCTAAATTTAGAAACTGGGAATTCTTTTTTTGGAATAATAAAAGAAATAAAACACAAGCATGACTAAAGGAAAGAGAAAAAAATAAGTAATATGGCTTGCGGAAGCCGTTTCGAGCATGGGCAGAGCAAATGTTTTCTCATAGGAAGAAGGAAAATGTTCGATGACGCAAGTTTCGATTCTAATTCGAGTTGATCGCTATTGAATCTATCGTATGTTATATATGTTTTTGTGTTAATTGCAATTCACCATATTAAATATTCTGGCAGGAGATTTATGCAGACTCATGGATAATTTTTTAAGCGGGCGTAAGCGAGCATTAGACGATAGTCAAGCATCAATAAGTACACGGAGGAGCGTAGTTCCGAAAATAAAATATTCTCAAGAGAAACTTTGTCTGTGAATAAAAAAGCTTTAATTTTCATTCTACAAAGTTTCATATAAAATAGCCAGATGTAAAAAGCCTCACACCGTTGGTGAGGAGCTTATTTTGCCAGCAGCAATTGAGATTGTAGAAACTATGTTTGAAGATGTTTTTTCGAAACAATTGCAGTCCATACCTCTTTCAAATGACACTAATGCTCAATGAATTTGGGATATAGCTGAAGATGTACAGTGTTAACTTTTCTCGAAGTTGCGTAACAAATTGTTTTCAATACAGCTTGATGAAGCAACAGATAGTAATAAAGACGCTAATTTCATTGCCTATGTTTTATTTTGTGATAATATGCCAATAGTAAAAAAACTACTTTTCTGCAAACCAATACAAGTCAAAGCAACAGCGCTCGCATTATTTGTTATTTTAAATGATTTTATGAACGAGGCAAACATAGAATGGAAACATTGCGTCGGAATATGCACCGATGGTGCTCGTTCAGTGTCCGGAAGGTTCCAAAGTATTCAAGTATTTGTAAAATAAAAATCGTCTGGACACATTGCATGATCCACAGAGAAGCTTTGGCTTCCAAAGAAATGAGTCCTGGTCTGAATATTGTGTTAACTACGGTTGTAACTGTAGTAAATTATATCAAAATGAAACCCCTGAAATCAAGAATCTTTTCCACACTTTGTAAAGACATGGCTCTAATACATTCAGCCTTACTATTTTATTGCGAGGCAAGAGGGTTATCACTGGGAAATTCTTGCAACGTGTTGATGAATTAAGATAAGAAATAGCCATTTTCCTAGAAGAAGAAAACAGACCGGAAGATAAGAATTTTCGCGATGGTTTATTTGTCATGAAATTGAGCTACATGGTCGACATATTCGAGAAATTAAATAAGTTGAAACTTCAGCTAAAAGGAGCAAATACACCTATGTTGGATACAAATGATAAAGTTAATGCTTTTTGTAGAAAACTGGAATTGTGGAACAGAAATTTAAAGCAAAAAAAACTTAACAATGTTTGCAAATGTGAATGATTGTACTAAAATTTACAAGGCTAAAGAAGAACATGTAAAAGTTGTTTTAGTAACCACTGAAAATCATTTAGCTATTCTGCTGCTGACAACAAACTGATAGCAAGTTACGAGTGGGTTAGGGATTCATTTTATAAGACTCCCGAAGGACTCTCAATTGACCAGGAAGAAAAATTCGTAGACTTCACGACAAGTGGCGAAACCAGAAGACAATTTAGTAATAAATCACTATTTAAATTTTGGTCAGGAGTAGATGATTATTTTTCTGCAATAAAAACAAGGCTGCTGACAACAAACTGATAGCAAGTTACGAGTGGGTTAGGGATTCATTTTATAAGACTCCCGAAGGACTCTCAATTGACCAGGAAGAAAAATTCGTAGACTTCACGACAAGTGGCGAAACCAGAAGACAATTTAGTAATAAATCACTATTTAAATTTTGGTCAGGAGTAGATGATTATTTTTCTGCAATAAAAACAAGGGCATTTCGCGTTCTATTACCATTTCCAACGTCCTACGTTTGTGAAACTAGATTTTCTGCTGTGGCTTCTTTGAAGACAAAATATAGAAACAGAACTCAAAATGGCTATTTATAATATTAAGCCTTCCTTCGAAAACCTTTGTTCTGCAAGATAGGCAAAAAGAAGTCAGTAATAATTATTAAATTTGTTTTTAATTTGGTATGTTTTGTTTAAGTAAATTTTGATGTAGAAGTTGTTTTACTTTAATAAGTTAAATATTAAATATATCGAAATGTATTTTGTTTTCTATGTGTATTTTTGCTTTCCTTTCAGTCAGTTAATCAATTTTTTTAATAATATTTTCTCTTGGATATTCTCGCACACCCACTTTAGCGTAGGGGGGCGGGTCTCACAGGTTGAGAATCAGTGGCTTAAAGTAAGGGAAATTAATGTATCATCTGGGTTTATATATATTTTGTGACTGTACATATATAGGTATTTAGAAGTAAAAATACAATCGCTGGATAATACACAGGGGTAGATTAAGGCGAATTAAGATCGTAGGTAAAACATTTTTTCAATTGCCTCTAAAGCTCACTGTCAGTGTTTATATGAAAAAAAAAACATAGGCCGGGACCTTGTGAGCTTAAGCAGTATGCATAGAAATAGATCTAATAAAAATTTTTTAATAGAGGGTTATAATTTGAAGATATCGTGACTTTGAAACACAGATTAAGTAATAGCAATAGACAAATAATTGAGACACATCTACAATGAAGAAGATGTTTATTTTTTCGTATTGAAACAGATATGATACAATAAAACGTTTAACGTTCATCTTTGGCAAACCACAGGAAGGAGTATTTCTTAAGACCATTTTCGTACTCTCTACATTCAGTACAGTGGGAATAAATTCAAATTTTAAATGCATAAAAATTTGAAGTCATGACTAAATGTTCAAGTACGAAATCTGTACAAATATGAGTGCCTGTAGTGCTCTTAATTCAAATCTGGAGCATTACTAATAGATGAAAAATCGCTCACTAATACAAAAAACACAAGGGAACTAAATGCATATTTCCGTCAAAAATGTGTAATGTCCATTACTTTGAGTTAAAAACTTCGAATTTTTTTATAATTATGATGCATTTAATCCTTACGTGGTTACTTTTTAATTCAGATACATTCAAATTTAAGAACATTGTTAGAGAACTTTATAATTTCTAGCTACAGTTTTTATCACAATAAGAATGTTAGTATGCTGTGCATTTCATATATATCGCTTGTTATGCATTAATAAACTTTATATAAATTTTAAGACTTGTCGTTATCGTTTAGGAATTTACGTTGAACAACCTTTCAATCTTTAGTATGCAAACATGAAAATCCATGTTTCCGTTAACATATTACTGGAACTGAATGCACTTTTAGTTGCTGCATGAAAAAATATTAATCGGAATATTCTGTGTAACGCAAACTAGAAATAAAAATAAATATTACTTTGCTTAATGTTACATAATAATTATTATTTGCGAGAGAATAAAGCGGAAAACTTGTCTTTTTTTCTTTTGCGGATTGCTTCCGAAATTTGTTTTCCTGACAAAGAAACTCGTAAGTTGTTTTCATAAGAATTTGCCTTTCATGAGAGTGAGAAACGTTACTGTATGAGAAGACCAATCATCTATTAAAGTTACAACAGATAAATGAGCATTAAAAGAAAGTTCTTTAACATATGTTACAGACCCATTTCTCCATTTCTAGTATACTAGTACCTTTTTACAATCGTTTAATAAAAAATAGTTAATCCTTTTAATGTAATAAATAAATGTATGCCAGTTTTCATAATTAAAATATCATGCACCTGAATCTTAAGGATTTACTTTTTATTACCCAATAATTCAAATTTCTTAATCTTTTACTACAATTCTATAGCTTTACGTATTTAAGAAATGTTATTTTCTATAATTAATCTTTCTGGCACAAAAGCGAATCACAATTTTTTTTAATATCAACCTTCTTACAGTATTCTAATGATTGAGCTTTTGAAAATTATTTTATAACCTAAATTGCTTGAAAGAAGTCTAATATGTGTATAATCCTTTATATTCTTGCCAATAGCCTTCTCATAAAAGCTTCCCTAAACAATAAACAAAAATGATCACAATAATATGAAAGTATTACATGTGTAGTGGTTTAACTTTAATTGGAGTTTTAAATTATTATTTGCTTTCTAACTGTTTATTTAATTGCATTATTTCATGGAACTCAAACTGAAACTTTAACAGTAAATAAACTGTATGTAAGTAATTCTACCGTAAATGTATATCAGTTAGTAGATTAGTTCCGCTCACGTTCTATACATTTATTATTCCTTATAATATTTTACTTTATGTTTTGCCTTGCGGGCGCTTTTAACTAGCTCAATTACTTTTAATTACGTAGCGTCACATTCCTGATCAGAGGGTTTTCAGCTTCTTTTTCCCTCTGATAGTAACAATTGTTCAGGAGTGCTCCTAATTTGAAAAGAAACTTCAGTTTCTCAAATTAATTATTCTTCTATTTTCTCTGTTAATCAGAATCGTCAACACATTATAAAATACAAAGCATGCTTCTACACACTTTTGGGGGACTTTATACACTGTGCGGATACACAAAATTCGATCAATTCATTTTTTTCATTGACATATACACTTTGACTAGGCTATTTTTAGGCTATTTTCTACTTTTTTGTTTCTCCCTGTATTCAAAATAGGCTCATAAAATATTTATTTATTTCCTTTTTTAATTTTTCCCACTCTCTCTATAACGAATATAATATCGGCCTTTTCCTTTCCCCATTTTTTTTCTTTCTTTGTAATTTAACCTTTCAAATTCGTATAACATTTTCCTCTGAAATGAGAAATTGCCCTCTGTCTATGTACCTTTCGTTCGCATTTACATTTGATTTTTCGCCCTGCGGGCAGAAAGACTTATCGGCTGCAAAACAAGACATCCGACTACTTTGTCTGTCTTCGCTCGTGTTCACATGCAGATGAATGAATCTTTGTCACTTGTTTTTGTAAAATCTATAAGTTAATAAGTTGTGAAAATGAGGAGCGATTTAATAAGTTACGCGAAGTACGTTTCTTCCAGTATAACGAGAACATATGTTAGGACTTAGTACACTATAAATGTGTACCCAACGTAGCACAGATATATATGAAAGACATTATTTAATAGATATTACAACTAAGTACACATTCTGCAGTTCTGCAATTTTCCACTTCAAGCAAGCAATTTTTTCCCAATTACTGGATGAACATAAACAAAACGTAATTCAACGTAAAAAATAATAGAAATAAATAAAAAGAAAAAAATGAAAACATAGCAAATTCGGTTGGAATTAATCCAGTACTAAAAAAGTATTGTTGATACACGGAGCAGTAGTTGCAGGGTTTCAAACGCACGCTAGAATATGAGGTCGAAAGAACAAAGGTAGAACTCAAGAATTGTTTTTTTTCCCGCTCCGATAAGAAAGGAGTGAAAGCTACGTCTTTCACCAGATTGGCTTTATAACAAGATTTCCGAAGCTTTTTAGAAATCGAAACTGAGTGGAAAATTAGTGCGAACTATAATTTTCGCTTCCGAAAAGAGAAAACTGATTTTTATCCCAACAATGGGAAGGAATTAAGGACATTTTGACTTCCTTCTGTTTTTCACGCCTAATATGTTCCTTTACATTAAATTTAAAAATCTGCCAGTTTGCTCTATATAGGGAAGATCGCACTCACTAAAAATTTTATAAATTCCTGGTTAAAAGAAGATTGATTGGCTAATCAATCTTTCAGACGTGAATAATATACCCTAGGACTTTTAAAGCTGCACTACTTCCTAGCCTACACCCAGACTACGTGCTTCTGTGAACTTCATGCTTCCATACGTTCACTGCGAAAAAAAAAGGGGGGTGTTTTATATCTCCCGTTCTACTGGTCCGATTGACGAAATTCAACTTGCATTTTCCATGCCTCGAAAGCGCGACTTAGGCTAGAGATTAGAGTTATATAAAGCATTGTTGACGTATTTTGACACAAAATCGGACTTTTTCTGAAATGACATGCTATTCTTTTTTCATATTTCGACTCTACGTCTCAGATTATGCCTAAATATTAAATTTCGTAAAATGTGGTTGGACATTTAGAGAGAAAATCAAAAATATATCTTTGCTTATCTTTTTGAGTTTGAGTCAAGAACAATTCAGATAAGGAACTTCTTAATTTATAGCAATCTATTTTCCCTTCCTTTTTCTCATTGCAGACGAGCGGAAAAAAGTCATCATTGATATTCTCAAATAATTGGCATTATTATCGCTTATAACAAATGTACCAAATTTCAAAATGCGCCAATTTGTAAATTCAGATATCTCTTAGAAAAATTTGAATAAAAAACTCTGCAAAAAAAATTTTTGCAGGTGTGCCTAGAAATACATTTACTTTAAGATGATGTTAAAAATTTTATATGTTATAATACAAAATTGTTTTTCGAAAAATTTATAAAAATTGTATAAAAATACAAATTTTTAAAATAAGTCATAAAAAATTGTTGAATTTTATTTGGAATGAACCTAAATTTCGAAATGTGAAAGGAAGAATCAAAAAAGTTTAATAAAAAGGAAATATTATGAAATAGGTACCAAATTCAATTAACGCTGAATATGTAAAATTTTGAGAGCTAATTTTTTAAAAACTATTCGTATGATTTTTACAAAACTTGGTAATTTGGCATAATTTGAGTCGTAGAATTGAAATACGGAAAAAAATTGGAATATGGAAAGGTTCGATTTTGTGTCAAAATACCTATATTAGAACAATACTATATATAAATCTAATACATATCCTAAGTGGCGCTTTCGAGACTTGAAATATGCAAGTTGAATTTCGTCAATTGGCCCAATAGAACGAGAGATACAGACTGTCTTTTT
>KK116239.1:440994-465727 GCA_000611955.2 Stegodyphus mimosarum | reverse complement strand
TATTTTTTTTTTTTTTTTTTTTTTTTTTGTGCAGTGTATTTCCATGAGCCATGGGCATGAATAAATTAGTTGGTTTTTACACCTTGTTTCCTATTTTCAGTTTATCAGAAATCTATTCTTGATAGTTGTTCATTTTGCTTTTCTTCATTTTGCTTTGCAAATCGCAAATTTATTTATGCTTCTTATATATTATATGTTCAGATCTTTCTTTTTTTTTTATTTACTATTTTGATTAAAGAGGTATCTGAGTTTTACTCTAATGAATTTACTAGAGGAAGATATAATTGTTTATGGTGTGAAACTACTCGTTTCATGTTTCGATAAAAAAAGTTATTTAATTCATTACGAGTTCATTCTTATGATTTTCAGGTAAGGAACACCATCAATAATACCGATTGCATTATTTAAACAAAACTGATTTTTTCGGAAAATTTCTGACCTCCAGAATTTTATATAGTCTTATTTATTCTATAAAAAGGGAATCGAAGAGTTTAATGGCCTTATTATGAGAAAAGAAAACTAAATGATGTGAGTTTACAAAATCAAGAACTTAGTAGCGTCAGTTTCCGAAAACTTATCAGTAATATAATATATTTTCTTAAATTATACAGAACATTTCTAAAAAATAAAGTGAAAATACATATTCATAGTTACACGCATTAGATAATTAAGAGAACAATCTTATGTTTAGATAAGTATAAAATTTTTCGCCTCTGCATGAAATATAAACTGATTAAACTTTTTTTCCTCCTTCTTCTTAACAGTTTTTAGAAAATGAATATTTAATAGGTCTATGTACAGTTCACTCTTCTGAAAAGGAAGTAAGTAAGTAAAAGTAATTAGCAGAGTACTTAATTAAGTTCTTGAGATAAGTAGATGTGTTACATTTTAAAAAAAGTTTACATGTAATATCTAAGTGCGGAAAAATGATTCAGGGAAAAAATCGTTTGCGAAAATTTAGAAACTAGGGGAAATATTCATATTTTTCTCCATAAAGTGAATTTTACTAAGTTATATGAGCGTGCTCAAAGCTAAAGAATCATAACATCGAAGTTATGCTTTTTTCCTTATGATAAAAGAAGCAAAAGTTCGTTTTACTAAAACGTAGGTATTTCATATTATATATGAAGTTATTAAAGTGTAGTTATTATTCGTATTATTATATGCTTGCATTTTAAAATATACAGTTAAGCATTAGTTATTTCTCTTTATGTTAATTAAATATGAAAGGTTGTATTTATTCAAAAATTACCCAAAGAAGGTTCATTTCCCCAGTAATTTATAATTAGTCGAAGCGAAATTAATGAAATTGTTGCAGCCTTCTTGCTATGTGTTTAGCCAGAACATTATCAGTCATTTTACTGGAACGCATGGGCAAATGCATAAATATTACGATTTAGCTATAGATTCTTTATTGAAGGTATGGCTTTTATTGGAACACATGGCTAAATCATAAACATTATGATTTTTCAAATTGTTAAAATTTATAATATCTATAATCGTAAATTTTAATGCTCCTAAATTCAGTTTCTTTTATAACATTTAAGCAGTATTTTAATATTGCAACATAGATTAAACTGCTCAATTTAATCAACAAGTGATTTAAAATTGTAGTATTTGTTTCAAGACTGATCTTAGAGTCATTAATAATCCATATAATGTACTGAGTTCTTAAAATCGGACAGTTCATAAACAAGATGCACTTTTGAACTGGATTTTATTGTTATTTTTAAAGATCGGTTAATAAAATTTTGTTATTCATGCAAGGATTTTTAACAATGCAAAACTGCTCCGTATTAAACATTTAAAAAATAAAAATGCATATTGATCCTATTTTTTATAATTAAGAAGCAGCAAATAAACACTCGTAATATGTTTAGTACACTCGTAATATGTTTAATATTTGATGGATTTTCATGTATAATATTTGGAAAATTATTTACATTAATTTTTCTGAATTACGTAGCGGAACGTATAATACAAATATGCACACAACCTTTAATTAATTTTATTATTTACATCTTTGTTTACTAAAACGTTAATAATTTAAAATTAACAAATGCAGTTGCAAGGTTATCTATCACTTCATACGATTATAAAGATTTATTTTTTTAAAATCTGGAGTTTTTCTCATACATAAGAAATGCTGAAGAAAATTATTTATATAATTTTTGAAAGAATATTATACTTATTCTCACTTGTCATCAAACAATCTGTGTGCTGAAGAAAAAGCTTAAAGTAGTTTTGATCTTTTGCGATAAATTTATAAATAATTATTAAATGTTGATACAACATTTAAAAACATCAATTTTGATTCAGAAATATCCTTCCTTGAAATATAGTATTTAAATTATTAAACAGCAATTTTCAATTTATTTTAAAATACATTAGCTAAATTTTAAATATATTTTATATACATAGGAAAATACAACTACGAATAGTGTTCTTTTTCATACATTTTCCGAGCCAACGTATCCTTTCGTATTTTAAAACAGATGCAGCATATATATAAGTTGAATGAAATGCAGTATAAATAAATATAAAACGTATCTTTGTTAGCATGAAATTATAAGTAATTTTTACACACGTATATCTACAAAGAAAAGTAATTTACACACATAATATCACAGAAATAATGATTATAACTTTATACATTAAAATGCTAACTGTCAAATATAATTGTAGTTTTAAAGAATTCATATCAAAAAACCCAAACGAACAATCTGCAATAACATTCTTTATCACAACGATGAAAATATAAGGAATAACAAAGAATATTATTAACATTCATATCTAAGAATTCAGAAAATGTTTTTCGATACCAAAGGAGAAAAGTTAATATGCAACATGGAATTAGCGAAACTGAAGAATACCTTTTATTTTCAATAAAGCGAGTTGTGGCATTTTAAAGGTTTCAAATGACCTTTGAATTAAATTAAAACAATTTCTAAAATTTTATAATTTCTATTTAAGTAATAAAACCAAAAATAATAAATAATGTTATTTCACCTAATAACTAGATGATAACATAATATCGAATGCGTCTGTTTTCGTGATATTTGCCAGTATATGTTACGGATAAAATATGGAAAAGAAAAATAACTCAATAAAATTTCTCTTTCCATTGCTTTTTTCATGAAATCCAAAATTGTTGAATAAAATAATCGCAAAAAATTGCGTTTATGCAAAACCCTTCATTATTTCCTGAACTGCTAGAGGAATTTCACATTATGAGGCATCTAAAAGTCATGACTAGAAAATTAACACCGTTTCCGTGAATGGAAAGTCATTTTTTTCTTTCCAGCATGAAATTTTTACACCGCTTTGTAATAAAACATTCTAAATTATGCGTTTATGTTACATTAATATGTCCTGTTGTTTACCTTGGGAGTTCTTTATAATACTTGCAGAAGACCCTCGTTTATCCAGATTTCCATTAAGTTCAGAAATGAAATTGAAAAATAGCATAAATATCATTTCCCTCCAGTAAAGCCATTACGTACAATGTGACTGAAATTACAACACTTAATCGTCACACTCATTTTGCATGTGTTCGAGTACACTGTAAAAAAACTAGAATGATAGGATCCATGCTTTAACAAAGCTAACCATTAACCTTGATGCTTAGTAGTAAAACAACCGTCTCAGGACCTTTCTGGAAATAACTTTATAGAAAGCATGTTTCTACATTTGGAACACAGACTATATTGTACTACGAAAATTACAATGGGCAAAAACATTTTTACATATTAATGATTAATTCGTTTTCCTTAGCCTTTAAATAGCTCAAATTTTAACTGGGCAAGGCATCTTTAAGACCTTCCACCTCATTAAAAGGCTTGTTTTACATCTTGGCCATTAAATTCTGAGATTTAAGGATTTAAAGAAACCTACCTGCCTTTGAGAATTATGTTTTTAATTCATATTTTCCACTATTTATGAATTTAAATATATTTATTACTATTACTATTTTATTCCCATTTTTTATACATTTTAAAATTCTGCAGTTACTTATTTATTTGTTATGTTAATGCCATAAGTTATTTCTGTAAATCTTGTGATATACTTTGTAAAACACAAATAAATATAGAGCGGTTACATATTTTCGAGATAAGAACTAAGTTTTATCTCGAACACATAGGGGAGAGTAGCCTAATTTGGATCAATTTTGTATTTTTCACTATATAGAAGGACGGAAGAAGTGCCAATAAAAATTTAGTAGAAAATAAACTAAGTGTACCTTCAAAATGAAACCATTTATTAAATTTTAAAAATTATTTATAACGGTGAAAAATGAATTAAAAAAAATCGTGTCATCGGCTCAATTTAGGAAACCGGTTTCCTTATTTGGACCGCTACTTTCCTAAATTAAACCATGAGCTTTCTTAACGACAATTACAACAAAAGAACCTTTTAATTGCAGCAGTAACTCCAGCACACCGAGTATGTATCCAAGCGTGACATTTCGTGCATTGTATCATTTCTTCTTCCTTGGTTTCTTCACATAATATACAAAACCATGAATCACCAGTTTCTTTTTTATGTTTCTGCATTTGGTTAAACTTTGGTGAACTGATTTTTTTAAGTTTTGGTATAACCGCGATTTGTAAGAGCTGCTTGTTATTTCCACAGCTTTCTGGGCTATTGCTGCTATGCATTCTAGGATTTATTATAATTTATCCATGAAAAAAATGTCATTTCCGAAACTGGACCGGTTCAATTTCGGCAACTGTTTTCGGTCCAACTTGGGAATCTTGAATATTTAATGCTTGATATCGTACAGAAACGTCAAACTAACATAATCTCGCAAAATTATAATTGCAAATTGTAGATAAATAAGCAAGTTTTGTGATGGTATAATAAGACATGTAATTACTTACGTTTAGACGAATTAACTGCTCTCACACTTATGTCGAAATAACAGATTTTCTTCTTAGCCAAACGATTAACACTTCTCTCAATGTAACCACGAGGCGTTTCTTTACAAACACAGTTGCATTAACTTCTTCTACATCTACGTATAACAAAATGCCTATCTCAAATTTTGTAGATATCATCAGTCTTTGTATATCATAGCTGTCCAAATAAGGCTAGGGTCCAATTTAAACTACCTTCCCCTATACACATATACACACACACACGCGCATACATGTTCGGTTATTGCAAAATTCAAAATGCGTTATTTGTGCGATATTCCTACATAATCGGAAACATAAACCAGTTTTAATGGCAGGTTTAAAAAATACGAGATAAGAATTGATACATTAATATTAAATCAAGATGAATATAAATATATAACAGAAACTGGTTACCTTCTTTATGGGGTGCAAGCATTTTAATTTAAATATATTTCCTGAAAAATGAATAAACGAGTTCTTTATACTATGAAAATTTATTTTGAACGCATATGCAAAAAATTTCCTTCTTGATTAATTAAAAACATTTTTAAATTCGAAAATTTCTTAAACGCGGAATAATGCTTTTTTTTTTTTACGAAACTGCAGGATTTACTAATATGTGATACTGTTAGATGAAATTTTTGGAATCATAATAGATATATTTTAAAAATGATAAAATTTGTCTAACAATTCTATGCTTTTACTCTCCTAATGTACTGAATGTCTTTTTTTATATCTTTTTACTAAGCTCAAAGAATGAAAAAAGAAGCTCATGAAAGCAAAATCAAATCTGCTCAATACTGATTTCGATCTGAAGTCTTTTAACAGACAAAGCACGCATTTCGGCAAAATTTATCTTCGAAACTTAGTAACATTGGAAACTCTGTATAAGGACCTGATCCAATGCTCGTGCAATTTGATTTGAAAATCCACCAGGAATATGAGTAATCATGACGAAGTTCAGAAAGCATCAAATCAGTACCGGCATTGATTTGCTAGAAAAATGATTTCTCAGTCTAGACAAATTCCAGAAAAGAAAGATAGGAAGACAAGTAGAAATATACCTTGTTCTTAAAAGTTGTTTTTATGCTTAAAAATCCCAAGTAATTTTTTCTCACTTCATAATTAAATATTACTACATTCTTTGTACTTGGAATATTGATGTACATACGAAATGGAATAGGCAGAAGAACATATATTCAGATCACATTTCTTTGTCTTGGGAAATACGGAATTCCGGATAGTGTTCGTATTTCTTTTCCTCCTTTCCTGGACGTCACAGAAACGAAATTTCAACGGTGATGAAAGTTTGACATATTTTACAAACTGCTATCCGAGTTTTAACCAGACGAAATTTCATCTCCACAAATCTGTAGAGTATGGGATTTATGAATTCCTTAAGTGCTTGGAATCACGGCTTTTTCTGCTGCATCCTGCAAAAGTTTTAAACAAATTGAAATTTAAAAAATATAATGAAATAATTTATGAAATCGCCTAGCAATCGAGCCACACAAATATAAACTGATATTTTTCATTTTCCATATCTGAGTTTACAAAAAAGATATAAAATTTAAAACATATTTTCGAATTACACTAAAAGATTGATGTTATCAATATCCAAACATATAATAATATAATAATGATTAATGCGTTTTAAGAATCTTAAAACTCATTTGCTACGTAATATTTTGATAGAATTGTATGGCTATTATATTCGAAAGTATATTGTTGCAAAATGCCCAGATGCGATAAGATGGCTTACCCGCAAAGCGGGGTTAGGGTTGCCAGAAAGTGGCAGGGAAAGGTAGTATTGCGAGATTTGGCACAAAATAGGCCATTTGGTGAAAACTGGCGATATGCCATAGACAGAGCGAGAACATGCTAGAACACATTCTTAGCGGCTTTCTCGAGAAAACGCTCAACTACCCATGTTCTCGAAGTTAGGTTAAAAGCTATATATACCGTGCTTGTACACGGAATAGAGAAGTATGTTGAGTTCAGTAGCAGTATTTTGAGTTCAGAGATTAGCTTGAAAGACCGAACTGAGTCGGGAGCTGTACTTTAGTGTTTGGTCGTGAAGCTGTCTTCACCGTTATAGCCTGAAGGCTGTGTTGTTGATTGTTTCAGCGTGTTTATCGTAGTTTTTTAGTATCGTAGTTTATCGTAGTTGTCTTTGGAATTTTCCTATGTAATACTAGCGAATAAATTCTGTTTTGCTTCTTCATCAAGTGTTATTGTCAATTACTCCAAATCCAGGAACTCGTAGAACGCAACAATATAACCATTCTTATATTGCAATGCAAATGTTCGTAGAAAATATTTTTTAATGTTTTGTTAAAATGGAAATTAGGTGTACATTATTGTTCAAACTTTAAACGTATTGCAACTGTTAAAGCAAAAATTTTACTCATAAAACTGAGTGAAATATGGACGGTAGGCTTATTACAGGAAACGGCTATGGTGTATATAACAAGGGAAAAATAAATTAACGAAATATGTTTTTTATTTAGTACAGTGGAGAGTTTCAGACTACGAAAATCTCTCATCCGAAACAAATTATCTGAACATAAACGCCTCGGACAATGAAAGGTGTCTAGAGTTACGAACACTCAAATGAGGAACAAATGATTTTGAATGAAATGAGGAACAAATGATTTGAAAAGTTATTTTGACGTATCTTTGGTGCACAGTTAAGTTAATCAGAAATATGCATTTTAATATTTCCTGTTCTTTAACTGCTATTAACAATGCCTGACAAAAGTTTTGTCCTGGAGTAAATTATGACTAATTCGTGTTGCAGGCACAGATTTTAAGGGCTTTGACAGTAAGGTAACTTTTATTATTTATTATATTTTATCTCTATGCAGAACCGTAGCCTTAAAAATTAACAATGAAGATGTGGAATAGAAACTAAGGAACACCATACAAATAAGCTCAACCAGAAAGAACTGGAACTACTCCTGTAGCAGTAATGAAGAGAAAGCTTCACGAAATTTGTGCAAAAAGGGGTTAGAGAAAAGTTTTGTATAATGTTATTACCCTCATAAAGTAGTAGCAGTCGAGGTTTACAGCGACAATGTCACGTCTTACTATTGTACAATTTTAAAACATACACGACAAAAGCTTGAATTGGACGCATTCTGAATGGAACTGAGGCCCAGAGAGTCTCATGCAAAGTCATGCGGCACAAAAAGATTAAGAAAAAGTTAAGATGCCTTAAAAGACCGTATTAATGTTTCCATTAAAAGTGACTTGTCCTGTAAACAATAAGATTTCCTATTCTCTTCCTGGTCAGTTTCCAGTTATGGTGTCCACTCTTTTCGTATGAGCACTGTAAAGTTAAATTAAATTTTCGTACATTTCATCTATTTAATATTCTGTTTACCTTTTTTTTAATCTTAGATTTAATTATTTCCATTGGTGTAGGTTATGAACGTGTGGACTAAGTGCTCTAATTAAATTTTGCACGAACCATTATATATGGTCCAGAACAGATTAATTCGTTTTACATTAATTCCTAACAGAAAAATCTTTGAGGTTTACGAATATTTCGGATAACAAACGGACTTCAAGAATAAAATTAATTCGTGAACCTAGGTTTCTCTACTATGCCAAATTTTCAAATTTAAATGCTCAGTATTGAAGTCATTACTATCGTGTTTGATATTCTCAGTTTGAAACGCAGGTTTGATATTCGCGAATCCTGCTACGAATAAGGTTGTCTATGAGATTTTGAGGATGTGATTTCCAGTGTTATAAAACAGCGAGAATATAAGTCATAAAAATATATCAGTGTTTTTAAGACTTCTAATAAATCTTCCTAAAATATCTCATACATTTACTGCCAACCGAGGTTAGGTTAGGTTATTCAGTTATTGCAAAGCACACGAGGGCTATCTGCTTAAAGGGAGGGATGCCTTCGTGGAGGACTTTCTAAGGGAAACTGGCTCGTATACACGTTACACATGGGGAAAACCACGAAAACGCCCATTCAGCCAGCCCGTTCGCGGGATTCGAACCTCGGACCGAACTACCAGTGTTCAGCGTCTTTACCGCTCGGCCGCTGGTGGGCCTACTGCCAACCGAGAACACGTGAACTGTATGTTTATTCCATCCACGTAACATTTCCACAAATTCGATGCACGTTTCCATAAACTCCATACACGTAACGTTTCCGTCTATTTAGCAGTGAAGATTTAAATACTGTCCGAGTTGAGAGAATGTATTACACGGCCTGGGTAGCGGAATGGAAAACGAGACAACACTTATCCAACATTTAAAAACTATTGCAAATTGTAATAGCGAACAGCAAACAATAGAGGATCTCTGGGATATAAATACGCTGTGATGTCTTCCATTTGAAGGAATTTTTTTTCATCCGCTAATTTCTTATAAATTTCTAAAAATAAGAAAATAATCACTATTATTAAATTCAGAAAATTAAATTCTTAATTCTTTACACTAGAAATACAAAATATTATTATCAATAACTCAGTTCTAAAGTTTTAGAAGTAAAACTAATCTAGAAAATCATTTATTTATTTCAGAAGTAGCCACAGGCGGTAGAGTGGATAAAGTCATACAAAAGCAGTAAATCATCCCAAATTCCTTCTCAGTGGTTGATCGGATTAGCGTCATGGATTTCTGTGGTTTTCGTGTTATATAAGGTAAATATTTGTATTTTCACAATATTTATACTTTATGTTTTCCTAAAGCTTATTTATTAGGAAAGGGTCTTTTTTCCAGTCCAGCGTATCCTAAAAGATTAATTTCCCCCACAAAGCATCCCTTCCTTTAAGCAAACAGCACTTACGTGCTTTGCCACTGTCATTTAACCAAAGGAACGACTCTGCTTCAACAAACTTCAGTAGTCCTTAGATGTTACGTTAAAAGGCCAAGTGAGCTCATATTAGCTAGAACAAACAGCTGACGTTTAAATAGCTTGACAGCCTTTCAGATGAAAAGGTGGACAAATCAATGGTCATTCTAATCAACACATCTACTTAAGGACACTGCCTGATTACAAATTAGTAAACCTCATTTGTTGCTATCTTCATTAAATATAACTTTTTAATATTTTTATTCCGCACCAGTTACAAAAATATTTATTATTTGCTTTTACGTTTTAATTTAAGAGCAAGATAATGTTGTTTAACCCGAGTGCGCTGTTGTGGCTTTATTAAAGCATGGTATATATTATGTATAAAGAATATCAGAACACTCCTACATATGAAGAATATTAGAATTACGTACAAAGAATATCAGGATAATATTATAATTATTATTATCATCGCAAGAAACTCTATAAAGCAGCGTTTACGTATTAAATTGGATTCTGAGTATATCACACTCATACTTAAGTTTTAAAAAATTTTGAATAACGAATGCACTACTTAAACATAATGGAACAGGAATTTCAGTTTCAGCGTTTGCTTTCCATTAACGTTTGCTTCGAGAATTAGATTTTGTGCGGCATATATAAGGCTTAAGTTTTAGCTAACTGAAGTGCTAATCTACTTTCTTACTAAGATTCGTTATTTCTATTGATTCATTGTACCATTAACTATACCGCATACCGCATTTATTTGCATATTTCCCCCTCGTGTATTTTTCCTCTAGCTTTTTAGCGCAATGTTCTGGATTTCTTTTTTAGCGTTCATGTAATTTTCCTTTCCTCAGAAAGTTATAAAGCAGATTTTCCTAAATTTTAAAATAGGTTCGTTCACGTAGTAGACGTTTGCGTCTTATTAACTGATTTGCTTTTGCACTTTGGGTGCATGGGCTCTGATTGTTAATAATAGTGAAGAGCTTCGAAAAAACAGGAAGATATAACGCTTTTGATATCTCTGAAGATCACTGCACGTCGGAAGACAGACAGGGTGACGACTTTCAAGTTGTAGCAGACAACGAAAACAGCAGTATCAGCAACATTAAACGATTTGAGACCTAGAGAGTATCAGTGGGCAAAGATAACAGCGAGCAAGATTGAAGTTGCAGAAATGGAGTTATTAGATATCGTAATGTTATTATTACTATACATTGCTACTGGAATGTAGATTTCTTTTAAATAAGTATTATTGCGATAGCTACTAATTATGTTTTGAAGTGCATATGATAGGCTCGGTGATGAACTAAAACTTAAGTGTTAGCTTATATACACGTAGTAAAAATGTAAGTAAAAATTAAAATAACTACACTACTGATTGCAGTATATTGCTCACTAGATATTTCTGGATGCGCTGCATGAGCATGTCATCATCCTCACCTGATGTGCGTCTTTCTGTCTCGTTTTCGTTCAGTTTCACCATCATTCCCCCATCTTTGGTTGTTGTGGTGTTACCCTGATTGTTCCTTTGCTCGGCTTCTAATAGTAATCCTGTAATACACATTAATGGTGTTAATTTTATTTGTTCCATAAAATAAACTGTGAAATATAAAAATTACCACTCTAGCGGCTATAAATTGGAAAATTATATTTTTATGTTATTTTTGTTTTAATAATTTATTTACCATGCTATTAAAACATTTTACAATTTTTTTTCTAATAGTATTTAGTCATTTAATCAGCATCACTTAACTATTCGTCAAATGTTAACCTAGATATTAACTTCCCATATAAAAAGACATGGGCTAGAAACATAGTTTTATCCGTAATAAGTACTCATTTGCGATTATGAAGATCGCCCGCCTGCAGTTAGACTACTGAATCCCGGTAGTTCGACGTGAGTTCAATACCTGCCGAGCGTGCCGACTGCACAAGAGTTTAAACAATTTTCCCTCGTGTATCGTGATTATAGGCCAGTTTCCTTTAGAAAGTCTTTCAAGGAAGGCGTCTCTTTCCTTAGGCAAACAGCCGTCGCATGCAATGCCGTAACTTAAATAAAGAAATTTGTCATGAAAAAATTTTAATAAGCAAAAAAATTATTTCAAAATTAAAAGTAAATAGTTAAGGTTCCATCACATAAGTATAGGTATCGAAGTATATACCTATTAAAAATTGAATTCTCAAAGAAGGTACATATTTTAAATCAGGTGACGCATAAATTATACTCTCTTAAGGCAGAAATATAATGACAAAAATGCTTTTTAAACATAATAATTATATTAATAATTTTACAATATAAATTTTATAAATAATAATTAATCACTTAATAAATAATAATTTTATGAGAAAAATTCGTAAATAATTATTTAATTTTTATAAATGATAATTTTTGCAAATAAAAAAATTTACTGCTTATTCTTAGAATAGAACATCTGGAAATGAGTTTTAATAATCTGAAATCTTCAGAAATTAATTTCGAATTGGATTTATTAAAACTGAATGTTATTATCTAGAACGATTATGTGAAGTGAGGATGATTGTAGAAAGTAGTAAAACAAAAGTTATCAAAAACTATTTTATTTAATTAATTTTTTTTATCCTTACTCTTTGAGTTGTATGTACTAGTTCCGAAATATAAAAGGAAAATTACTTCTTGTCCTTTTGTAAACATTCTCCATATTATTAGTGGCACTTTGGTATTTTAAAATTACTTTAAGATAATTCACTTAATTTTGTATGAAAAGAAAATATATTAATTTACGTTTACTTCAACGTATAATGTTCATACCATTCAATTTACTTTCATACTTTTCAGCACTTATAAAATGTCAAGTTCATGTACATGAGGTCACATTATGTGTAATTCGTTTTCTCCTTATCTTTAGTTTCTAAAAAACGTCGGTGTTGTTTCTCACTGAAACCGTCTCGTTTCTGAAGCAATGCCATAACTTGCAGATCTAATATAGGAATTGTAAGTATATATTTATATTAGTTACAACTTCATTTCTTTCTGTCTTCGATTTACAGTCAGATTAGTTTACAGGCAATCCTGTAAATAAGTTTTAATTTGATTCATATAAAGTTCTCTAACTTCGTAAATAAAATTAAGAAACAAATTCCATTGTAATTAAAGTGTGCTTGTCTTCTTAAATAACGTTTAAACTCTCTCCCAAATGTCTTAGAATCCATCTAGTTTTCCTAACGGACTGTAAATTACCCAGCATTTTAAAATCCCAAGAGCCACTTAATGTCTCTTTTACGATTTCCAGCAGCAATCGAATAAAGGAGATAAATTTAAGAAATGTAATTAACTAATTGAATCACGTAAGCATTTAGCAATTGGAGAATTTTAATTTTAATAAGCATTATTAACTGTGTCTTAATACCAAGAGAACCACAAGTTCATTTCATCTGAAAGTAATATGTATTCAAACAGGAGGATCCATTTAATGAAACATCCAATTCTTCTGCAAATGCCGAATTTAAGAATTTTTAGGACTGTAATAATGATAATGATACTGTCATCAATTTCATATTTCGCTCCAGTCAAAACTTAAGTAATATTTCGCGTTTATACAAATGCTTAGAACTTGTTAAATTTATTTTAATTAAGCGCACTAAATTCTCATTGTTAACTAATCAAAGGGAAAAATTACGAAGGTATCTTTTGCTTTTAAGAGAAAAAATAAAAATAATAATAATAATGTTCAGTGTTTGGTTTCTGAAATGATCTCAAAAAATCAAGGGTTTAATTGTGGAAGAGCATACAGAATTAGGGCAGTTTTGTAGAATTCCTTCAGTGATAAGACTGAAAAACTCGAAAATTCTAATCAGGCAGGGATAATCTTGGATTTGAAGCTATCTACATCAGCCAGAGAAGATGACAAACTTTGGTTCTCACATTAAAGCACGCAGGCATAGAAATATTACACATAGAAATTTTCTGATTCAAGACACAATACCATATTTTTAAGCGCATAATTCTATTCCAATTCCTTTAATACTTTAGTCTCCTGCATCTCGCGACATATAACATGTTACATACAGTCTGTTACTGAAAGGTCGTCCTAATTATTAGAGCCTCCAAGTTTATTCATTGCCCTGTCCGATTCCAAGGGGTTAATTTACAGTGTTGCACTCTGCATACGTTATATATGATTGTACATACTGCATATTTATCATATAATTCCTTATTTTAATACATGCCAGTGTTTATTTTCATTTTTGTGTGTTTTTTTGTATGGTATTATATTTTCCAATTGTAATACCATACAATTCAATTTCTAATACCATAATCCAAAATGTGTAAATTTGGGAGATTCCAAAATTTTCCGCTAAAAATTAATGAAAATTGTGTTTTCGTTTTATTCCACTTTAGCTTATGGACACTCTAATATGAATACTTTTTTTCACAGAGGGTAAATTTATGAAAAACCTTTTTCGTTGTCTCAGATAATTTTTAGTTATATTATATTGTTAAAATATTGAGAATTTTCCGAAAACAATAAAGAAGAAGCTTCTCTCTCTCGCTCGCTCTTTTTTCAAAACTTCAAAGACGAACACATGCAGCACAGAGAGTGCAGGCACTTATAATTAAGCATTCATTATGAATGGCAGAACCTATTGGTCATTTAGCCGATTTATCACCGGAAGCGTTGCCACGATGTGCCAACTGGAGCAACCAACATTACACGCGAAAGAAAGAAGGGGCAGATAATTACTTATATAAATCCATTTCTACTCGGAGATTAGGAACCGGGCTACATAAAATTTGGTTCTACTAACCACCATATCGATATGGAAGACTATACAGAATCATGAAAATCATAATATGCAATTTATAGAGAAATGTAATTTATAAAAAAGTCAGTTTCTTTGTTTTTTAAAGTAAAACTTCTAAAAAGGTCATTTCCTTTTTTTTAAAAAATTAAAAAAATAAATTTATAGAAAACCATTTTAACAAAACAAAAACTACTTTAATAAAGCTTCACATTTCAACAAAGCTTCGCTTTCTAACAGATGTTAAACAGAAGTTGAAAAATGTTAATGTTGATGTTAAACATGAAGTTTTAGTTCAGTGTTTAAAGCATATTTTAAGATTCGAAAAGTAAAATTCATAAAAATATGCATTCAAAAATGCATCTAAAGTACTTATAAGATCATCACATATTTCTCATATCGAAGTTTTTAAACTTAACTAATACAAAATTTCACAAATTCAACACTCACACCTGATCGATGTGAGAAAACAATTAACAAATTATTACTAAATATACATCATTTGAGAAGGCAAATGCAAGCTGCAATTTCGGTAGGTTTAATTTTGCGTTTAAATTTTGGCACATGAGAAATTCAAATACGATCAAAATTACTGAAATTAATTCATTACTATTATTATTAATTATCCATTAATCTCTATTTAACCCTTCGCTATTATTTAATTATTCATTGCTATCGAAATTTAATTAATCATTGCTGAAATTTATAAGTAACAGAATTCCTATTATCGGGACTCCCGGTACCTGGAACTTCAGTTCTCGCTTGTTTTCTATCTGGAATCAGTAAAATTAAATTTTGACTTAAAATTAAGTATTTACACTTTTTAGTAACATTATAAAATATCACTTATTTTAAAAGTTCTTAAAAGAACTATGCATTCAAACATGCATCGAAAGTACTGATAAGATCATCACATATTTCTTACAAAGAAATTATCGGAGTTTTTAAACTTAATTGATACAAGACATCATACACACAAGATTATTTTTTATCACTGATTATTATTTATTTATTTATTGCAATCATTTTTTAATTAATCACTGCTGAATTTTATTATAATAGGATTCCTATTATCCGGAGTTCAGATACACGGAACTTCATTTCTTGCTTATCTTCTTTCTGGACTCAGTAAAATTAAATTTGGGCTAAAAATTAAGTATTTCCACTTTCCTAATAATAACAGTCAGAATATTTTAAGCACTATTGCACAAATGAAATTCAATAGTTTAAATTGATTTATAAAAATGAATCTTTTCCATGTTTATTACAATAAGTCAAGCTTAATAAATATAGAAAAGCTTAATAAATACGTTAATACAGATTATTTCCACAAACAAAATTGCAAAATCTACAGCCTTTCTTTGCTTTAAGGTACAAAACATTTCATTTCCGTAGCTTAATTAAAGAATTTTAAACGCTCATTTTTATATTATTGAAATTTAGAACAACCAGTTTTAAATTTATATCAATATCAATAAATCGCTTATCTTATTTAAGAGTTTTATCAGACCAAGGGAATGAAGCAGAATTTAATATGCCTGCTATCTTAATCAACTAATTTCAGCTGCAACTAAGTTGATCTTAAGAGAAACGTCGAAATAATTTAGACTGGAAGCGGTAAATTTTGAATCCTAACACAAGTGCACACAACTCTCAAAAAGCGGATTAGATTTCTGTATCACTTGAATGAACTGTTAAGATCGCGGAAGTTGCATGTAAGTTATAAACTTAAGTTTTGTTACAGAAGTTTCAAGATTACAGAACTTTCATGTGAGTTAATGATTTCATAACTTTGATCTTGCCATGAACTAAAGGAATTAATTCAGAAAATGTACTAACGACGTTTATGATCTAAGTTTGTTAGAAAATCACCGTCCATATATGATAATAATTTCTTATTTCTGCTCTAAGTAAGCTGTGCAACGCATATGAACATATTATGTCGCGTTATATGTGGAGACTGGACTGAATGTTTTCGGTTATGGTAAAGTATATTAGGTTATCTATTTAAGGGTAAGGAGGCTTCTTGGGAGGATTTTCTAATGATAACAAGCTCTTATTCACCCTCTATATAGAGAAAACCACGAAAACGTTCATTCAGCTATCCTTTCGCTGAGAATGAAATCCAGGTCCAATTACTAGTGTTCGATGACTTTATCTTCGTATATGTGATTATACGGAGATCTCCGTATATGTATATCTCCCATATGCAGATATCTGATTATACAGATCTCACATATACGGATCCCCCATGTACGGGCTTTCGTACATATGGATATCCCCATAAGCCTCCGTATAGGGAGGCTTTTAGGTTGCTTTTATGAAGATTTACTATTGAGTTGTATACTATATAGCCAAAGTTACGTTTACCGTCAAAAGTAAAGACGGATCAATTTCCATATTGATCCGTCTTTATTTCTGACGGTAAACGTCTTTACTTCTGACGTCTTTACTATGACTTATGTATCATTTTGCCGAGACACCAGTTTATTTTTTTCTTAATTAGGAAACGCAAAACTTCAGCTATGTTTTCTCAGTAATTCGAAAAACGAATATTCCCGTAGGATGCTGACGTGCGTTTACTCAAATCACGAAAGGGACATCCCGAGATCAGTCACAATGAAATCATGAGATATTTGTACTTGGGAATAAGATAAGATAAGGTCTTAAGCTCTTCCCATTTAGAGAGCGATAAGGTAGAAACACGAGACCAAATTTGCCAAATCCAGGTGATGACGACTTATCAACCATAACGCTTTAGTTCTAGCGATATTAGGATGGCACATTTATACTTTTTAGGGGACCAAGAATTTTGAAAAATCAACTAATCTATCGAAGAATTCAAACCACGAATCAACAAATGCTAGTTAGAAATGCTTCCACTTACATCTCGAGAGCATGCACAAGGAAACACATAATTCTTAATAACTTTGCAAATTACTCACCGATTAGAATTATTATTTCTCCAATTTCTGAAGGAATATCTTGATATAGTTCCTTAAATTACGCCCTTTTATATTTATTAGGAATTACTTTACTTTTTTATGATATTAGAAAGATTGCAGTGATGGGTAAAGTATATTGCTAAAAGAAATACTGCAGCCTGAAATCCTTATCTGACCCTTGAGTCTAATTAGCTAAAATTTCCTGCTATGCAAATAGAATTATACATTACACGCTGAAAGCAAGGCGGAATTAAGAATAAAAATTGCAAATGCAAGGATTCCTTAATTCGCTTAAGGGATATTAATTGTGTTTACTTTTCCCTAGACTTTTTCTCCGAGTCAAAAAGGGGACATTCTCAAATAAACCCCTTATGTGCGATTTGAAATCGTTGACACACAATATCTTTTTTTTTGTTTACTATGAAAGTCTTTAAATGGCTCTCAAATTCATTTAAATGCACTTCTTTCGATCCCTTAACAATAAAATCTCGGATAGATTTGTATTGAATGTTGTTAAAAAGCACTCGCATTATTAAAAATTCAATAACATCCAGGTTTTTCTTTTTCAGGTATAATTATTTTACTTTGGATAAAGTAGTATCTTAACAATCTGCATCAAAAGGTGATGCACATCACAGTAACATGCGCATCACAGTAAGTGCGTTTGTTTAAAGCACAACTTGCGATACATACGATACCTATTTACAAATGTTTATTACCTTTTATCATACGAATGCAACATTAAACTATATCTTTGCAATATATATTCGATATGGCTGCTCCTTTAACCATGCGTAAAACCGTTTCGTTCAGCACCTGTACACTGATGTTATTAATTGTCATCCTCTTCAGAACCTCCAGTGTTGTGCAGACTATTTGTGTTTGAGAGGGGAAATCCCATAAAGACAAAGCGTATGTTATTGCTACAGAATTTAGCAATTTTTTTATGCTGAATTTGTAGAGTTTCTGTTTTTTAACGTATTATCTTATTATTTTATCTGTTATATACCTTTTACTTTCGTCGGCTCTTACCAGTCAGATTAATTAATATATACATATTATTAATGTAGGAACTGTAACTGTAACTGAGTAAGATTATGTAAAAGCGTCATCTAGATTAGGGTGTGGTTCTCATCAATCCCGTGACTGTCCTAAACCCTTTGAACAACCAAATAAGTGTGCCAACTGCCTTGGAGATCATGCGGCGAACTGGCGCCAATGTCCCCGTTTCCCTGGATCCAAGAATGCCTCTACAAAATCCAATTCCGGATCCAACCTCTCCGTTCCTTCCCCTAAGAACGCTACAAAAACAATCAGGTTACACGACCGGCTGCAACTATCCCCAGTGCAAATATGACTCGCCCTGGAATTTCTTATGCCAGTGTTCTTACGGGTATGCAACAGGTTGCTCCCCCAACTTCAAAATTTTTCGGTCCCCCAAGGAGTCAATTCGACACTAAATTGCACCGACATCCTTTTGGCAATCATTCAAATTTCTACCCAACCTGACCAGAACAAACTTCTCTTAGCGTTCAAAAACGCTTTGCCTCAGCTCAGAGTGGGTCCATCTGGCGCTGACACCGCCTACTATATTTTTTAGTTATGTTACTCTCCAATTTTCTGATTCCCTCAATCATTAAAATTCAGTACTTTGAAGAGATTGAATAAATTACAACTATGCACCTGGAATGCGAATGGCATTTCCAATAAATTCCATGAGTTTAGAGAATATGTTGAAGCGAAGGGCTTTGACATTATTTTTGTCCAAGAGACCAAACTCCAACCAGGGAAAGTTCCCAAGCTTGAAAACTACGCTATGTATGAAAATGACAGGCAAGCTACTGATATTCATGATAGATTTCATGCTGACACTTGTATGTTTATTAAAAGCAATATTCCTCATAAAAGGATTGACACACCGAGTCTGAGCAAACTCTAAGCAACGATCATTGAAATTTTTATTCAAAATTCCCCCTCCTTTGTTTTGATCTCTGCTTATCTTCCCCCAGGAGGAAAATTACCTGTGGAAGATTTTAATAAACTGCTCAAAATATCGGATAATATGATTATTGCTGGCGACTTAAATTTTCATCACCAGTATTGGCGTTGTAGAAAATCCAACCCTGCAGGGCGTGGCCTCCTAAAATGGGCTCAATGCGGATATAAATATGTATATATCCCCATCAGAGACTTTGTTTTTTAACGAAAAGGACTTAATCTTGTACCGAGATTTGGCAAAGCTCAGCAAATTTCAATTTGTGTATTTAGTTTTTGTGTTCAAGTGTGTATTATAATTTCGCGGTGTCTTTCTACAACTTTCCATACGAGCGCTATTAAGCAGCAAAGAACGAGTTCAATCTCAGGGTGGGTGACGACCCACTTGACATGACTCAGCCACTCACAGCTCTAACGGCTCCAGATGCTTAATTCACGTACTTAATGTACATGTATCAGCTTCGCCATGGACGGCGCGGAGATTATCCCCCTAATTTTAAATACACAACGCCTAAGGGCAGAAATTACCAAGCGTAGCAGTAAAAGCAGTTATCTGCTATATGCTGTAAAAACCAGAAAAAGATAATAACTAATACTTTGCGCCACATGCCAATGAGCCTATTAATCATTAAAATCTTTTCTATCCGCTTTTTGCTTTAGTGTTTGTATTGTGTATAAAAACTTTAAAAAATACCAAAAAAATCAAAAATATAAAACTACAAAAAAGTATTTCAAAACTAATTTTTCATATTATTAATCTTAACTTCTTACCCTATCCCTAAACTTTCTCGAGCATAAGTGGCTCCCTCTAGTGTGCATCAAGTAAATTTACTTTACATCAATTTTTTTTTCCTATTTCTGCTCACTTTATTTAATTCTGATGAGGAGGTAAATGGTTTTGAACCATAGGCACTCCGTAATAGAAAATCATTGGTATTGGTGTGGTCAGACGAGAGGCTGACGTTAGCGAACGCAGATGTGTTAAGTTGTGAAGGTTTGTTCTTTTTACTTTTCTTTTTATTCTAATGTAAATAAATAAATCCTAGTTTAAGTTCATGAGTTGTAGTAATGCGCATCATAAATTTTTCCCCATATTAACATAGTTATAAGAATATATAAAAACACAATTCTTGCACTTAGTACAACACTTTTAGCAGCAAATACAAACCGTCTCACTGCTATTTTCGACAAGCTTCTAGATTTATTTGAATCGGCTTTAGCTTTTGCTAGACGTGCTTGCTCGCTGGAGTCGAAGGCCTGAGCCAAATCTTGGAGCTTGTATTGTGAAGCTGATATTGTGATTTACTAGAGGAAAGCCAAACTTCAGGATGATAGGATCTACGTGTTAAGATTCAGGAAACTTCGGCAGCTGAAATTAGACTTTCTTAGAGTCGTAATTCCTTATTGTTTTAAAAGAAATGAAACTTTACTTGAAAAGAAGCTTTTGCAGTAAATTAGTGAGAGTTTTTCATTATTGTGAAATTAACATAGTTGCATATAAATGGAAATGGGAAGTTTCATTTCTGTCGCTGTATATTCAAGAACATTTGTGTCTACTTTACACTGAAACTATCCTACGATGCAAGACAGGAAACCAGTTATTTTCTTCCCTCCTCTACTCATTTATGGTCTTATCAATTAATTAATGGTCTTATCAGAAGTCCACTAAAATCAGAAGAAGGACCTGTAATGCTCTTTGAAAGTACAAAAAAGGAAAAAGCTTTTCATTTGACTGAAGAATAAAAATATATTTAAAAAAATAGATCAAGTGATTTTTCTTTATTTTAACTCATTCTCATTACCCTAAAATTAGAAAAATGTGTGAAACGGGACAGCACTATTCGAGAAAGCTTTGTTTGAATTTGGCAAAACACATGACTATCTGCCAAAGGGGAAGGATGCCTTCTAATAAAGACTTTCTGCGGGAAACTGGGTCATATACACAATCTTCGAGAAATTAATTTTGCCATAAAAAAGCTGTAAGCTTTTTTCAGGATTATATACAAAAATAATAATTCAGTTTTTCCAGTACAATTAACATGGGTACCGACATACTAAGGTCAAAACCTAGTCCTAAATCATTGGGTACGAACTGGGTTATCAGTTACATTTTATATTTTATAAAGATGGATCATTCAAAATATAAGGTATTTCTCCCACCTTCTTCGCTTCTCAGATCTTCGAATTTTCAACAAAATGATTCAAATTTCAAAAACTCTAATCTTAGAGCTTTTTTCATTGGAATCTTTCGAATCCTAAAGTAAGAAATTCCTGAACATTTTAACTGAAAATTTTGAAAAGATCAGCTTCATCAGCACACTGAAAAATGAAGGAAATAGTTAAAATATCAGTGGTATCTGCTTCACTAAATTTACCCTGCAGCGGCCCTAAGTTCGCACTGTTTCAGTAAGGCATCCGAAAAAAACTTTCGAAATTCTGACTCAAGGAACTGGAGCACTGCGCTTTCTCGAAAATTCTCGAAACTAACTCTTGAATTGTTTCGATAATTATGGACGTACATGATCTGCTACAAATAGCGTCTAAGAACTTACGACTTGGTACAGTAACGCTTCGACATGAACGTGACTTCTTATTGTGTACTTATTGAACTAATAAGACTTTGGTTGCTAAATGTTGAACTGTTAATTCAAATCTGAGCTGGTACTCCAATACACATTTTCAGTTATACTGAGAAAATGAAACTCAAGATTCAAGAGTTTAATCATGTATTATTTGATTCACATCTTTTTAATAAGCATAGCTGTACTTTTGAAAAAAAATGTATTCTTATATTTTTTTCTTTTTCTTCTTATTTTGATTTCGGAGATTCTAGAGATCTGATATTCCCAAAATTCGAAAATTTTGAGGAATCAAACTCAGATTCGAAGAAATTCAGGATACGACTAATATTTAGTTTTATCCAAAAAAAATTAAAAATTATACATAGCTGCAACATTTCTTTGCAAAATTTTAGATACATCAATGTAATGTCAATGAATGTACGGTCATAAAAAATTTTACAGAAAGCAGCAACACTGATATCCGAGGGATGTAATCGGAATGAAATCCGCCCCATTGATCTTAAAAACGAGTTTTCATGAACTAGGTGTAACTGAATTGTAGAATGGGAGGGATGATTAACTGTCTAAAGGAAAATTCATGCTAATATTCTTATCAAAATTTCTTAAGGAAGCCGCATTGGAAACAGACACCTTAATCAAGATTTTACGGACAAGATGAGTATTTTCCAATGTATTACAGAAATTTAATAAAAAAATTTGTACAAGCTTTTGTTGATTGAATGCCGCTATTACTAATATAATTCTAAACTCCATTCTGTCTCAAAGCGTATAAAAAACCATCAATAATGATCCCATAAAAATTTAAAGTGCGGACTAAACAAGAATAAGATTAATAAATTAATGATTAATGATAATTAAATATCATTAATTTTAGGCTTTAGATGACGAAAGAACAATCCTCTTAGTACATAATGAATATAACTTTTTCTATATTTAATTTTTTTTCACTTTATTTCACATAATGTAATTTTTACACTTTATGCCGCATCCTTTTGTATAAGTCTATTTATCGTTGGACTAACTGGGTTTCATATTTGAAGGCTGTGCTACAAATTTTTCAATCAGTTATGGCAGATATACTTCGGCGTCCCTTATAAAAAAAACTTACGTTAGCTCCTGTTAATTTGTTGATGGCGGAAACAATAGTCTACATTTGTAAATTACAGCTGAAGATCTGCAACAAAAGCAAGTGTCCAGTTCAGGTCTCTATAGTACAGCAATTTGAATTAATGAGGGTTTGAAACGTATTCTGCAGGTATCTGGAGCACTATGATTGTAGATAACATCAAACATCCTTTTGCGAAATTGAAAATTTATACAACAAAATAGCAATATAATTTAGCAGTGCGCTGCGTGAAGTTTATAGTAGTCAGGTTATAAATCGTAGTATAGTTTTCTGTTGAGCTACCCGCTTTCATGAAGCAGCGTGTGAAAAAATATCTCAAGCTACAACAATTTCACTAGCATCAGTATACCGTATTTTGAGAAAAACTTTGTGGGGAAAGGAAGCTTCTGCCTAGCAGGTTCCTTACCGCTTGACACAATTTATTAAAACGAAGATTTGATAAAAAAGGCGAATGATTTCTATCTTGAATAATCTGAAGAAACGTTGTTAAATGATTTTTGATTAGAGATTCAATTTCGATCAATCGAATAAGAAAGTCCATCTTCCCCACTACTCAAACATTTTAGCATGCACACTCATAGATAAACTTGTAAAGACATTAGTTATTTTTTCTAAAGTAGGAGAGATGAAAAATGAGCAATGCCGTCGCCGGGACTCGAACCACGGACCTCTCGAATGCGCGTCGAGCGTTCTGACCACTACGCCACGAAGGCATGAGAAGAAGGCGGGGTAAATACATTATACAATAAATGATGATTTCTGTCTATGACTCCATGGAGAGCTTCAGGTGGAAAGAGCGTGATTGCAGCATGTTATTGGGACGGGCTGCAAGCATTTTGCAGAAAAAGCACAAAGTCTACCTCACTTGCTTGAAAATGGGCATGAAACGTTTGTAATCATATACTAATGAGACGTTTCACCTCACCCAATATACAGTCTACGCATGATTCCGCCAGACCTTATATATGTGTCTAATTTGGTAGAATTCCTATGATCCCTGAAAGAGGTTTTTTTTTAGTGATTATCCAAGCCATTCGCATTGAATAAAAGCAGTCCCTACAAAGAATAGTAAAACATTTAATCGCGGCTCTTGAGAAGCAGGGGGATTAGAGGAATTGCAGGAGAAATTGCTTGAAGTACAAATAATACGTGAGAAAAATTTCCAGTTCATTATTTTATAAATAATCTTAAACAACCTTCGCATTTTATTTTGTGTTGAAAATCAGGCCATTATATGGTCTAAAAATAGCGGCCATTATAATTCGTAACAAATCGAATTATTTACTATTTTATTTGTCACTATGACGATTAAAGCACGATGAACAATTTGAAATGAATAAAATTATTACACACATAAATGAATTAAAAAGATTAAATTACTAATTGACAAAGATGCATGTCATTGCATGATTTCTATTCCGAATTGCAAATGTATATACTTCAAAAATGAAACGACTGACTGCTGCAGGAGAACCGCTTTTAAGGGGTTAAAGATCCTCAAGCGGCTTATGAGGCGCAGTTAAGAGGCCCAGGTTGTCACAAAGCAACCAAATACAATACTTTACCTATATTTAATTCCTGCA
>KK116239.1:426151-440947 GCA_000611955.2 Stegodyphus mimosarum | reverse complement strand
CGGTATAAATAAATAATCTAAAACCTTTCTGATTTCAAGCTAACTTAACAAAGGAACTCTAAAACATATTTTGTCAAATTAAATTAGGAATCTTATTCTAATTGTACTAAAATAAATAAAAAAAAGGAAAGGTCTTTAAATGGAATAATTAGTTCGAAGTCAGAACCTGATGTTCCCTTTTTTACTCATTTAATGCAATAATTAAATTTTATATCTACCTGGACAATGATAAATGTGTCCGTCAGACCTTGGTGGCCTTGGTGTCCTTTTAACTGTAGCATATAAGGGTTCCTCCTGTAACTAACAAAAATGACAATCAGCAAATGAAAATTTCCAAACTAATAGTGTTAAAAATTATGTCATGAAAAGTATATTTAAATGCTTTACAATTTATATATTTCCATAGATCAGTCTTTTATTTGAAAATGTATAAGCTTATTTCAAGTAGCTTTATTCTCACAGCAACAAAATAATTAACATATACTTTAAATTCAAGAATATTTTCTGTAAATAACATTTTAAAAAGCATAAGCAATAAATTAAAATAGACTGATTGAAAATATACTCTATCATATATTATGAACAAAATGAAAAGTAAAATCAAAGTTTTAAATAATCAAATTTTCATAATGAGGAGTAAATTTTTCAATTACCTTTATTCAACCATTTTTAATTAGAGTATGTAGTATTTACCCTGTTCAGTAAAGGCGGATGGCGAACGTGTATAATAGATGTTGTAACTCCATAACTGTGATTCATTAACCAAACTAGATAGCCTGGTCTTAGCCACCTGATTAAAAGCTTATTTTCTGCATAGAATAGCAGTTATTAAGCAGTGCTTCTTGCACAGAATTGCAGATGTTTTTACTCTGAATTCAACAACGTTTAAATTTTGAAGATATTTCAACTAAAATTCGAAATATAACCATAAATTCTCTTGACAGGGCACCTTAGGAGAATTTTTTATCACGACACTGGAGATTCCTCACCAACGACAACTTCCTGGAAATTTCAGGAAGACGCATTTTAAAGTTCTGGAGCGCAGTCATTCAGAAGACAGGCCAAACCTACATAAGCAGCTACGTATGAAGCACAACTATCGGTCGCAGGTTTGAGTTACTCCACAGTGCGGTTTAAGAGTTAGCTGAGTGATTTGCATTTTGAAGTCTGCTGCATGGAAGGGTATTGATAACCTGCGATATTTTTCGAATCTTTAAGGAGATTTGACTTATCTCTGCTTCTCCTCGAGTTATTCACATCTGCTAATTTTCTGCGCACTGTCATTTCAGTAATAAACTATGAATTTCTACCTGTTCATCTGGAATAAGTAGTTGATGAAGTCTCCACGAATCTCTTAACTCACAACAATATTCGATCTTGTTATCGCAGGCATGGCCAGGCTGCGGCTCGCGGACCGCATGTGGCTCTCTAAGAACTTAACTGCGGCTGACAAGCTGTTTATGGCCTTTGGATCTTAAATGCGATCAGCTTCCAACAAACGGTAGCTTAATTTTCAAAATATAACTGGATTTTAAAATATAAATCATACAATAACATGTTTCTTTATTAATCCCAAATTTAATTTCTGAAATTATATTATGTTTGCAATCATTTAATTGATTTCGAACTACTTGCCGCATGCTTATCGCCAGAGAAGCAAAAAACAAATTGCAAATAATTCCATTTCTGTCAGTTAATATCACGATCATATTACCTTTAGAGCAGATAATGACCATCAGAATGGCGCAAATTAAAAATACGGATAAGAATATGCTTCTCTAGTATTTTTCTCCCAAATTAATTTTATTTCAGACAGTTTCGCAGACATTCTGTGTAATCCCTTTTGCTTGATAACAATCGTAATGAAATGTCTTGAAAGATATGCTCTTCCTAGCAGAGTGCTACATTTATGCAGTCCTTCGATAGCTTGGGTGCTTGGATAACTAATCTTTCAAACAGGATAATCGTTTTTACGTAGGAGATCTTTCAGTTTGCGGGAGAATTTCAAATCTTAGGTTGGTGAGATAGAATCTTTACCGTTGATGAGGTGAGCCATCCTGCTGGTATTGAGTTAAGAGTCATTATAACTTTCTCATGTACGGGTGTTTTTCAAATTTAATTCTCCATTCCTAAGCAGGTAAAGTCATTTTTATGCAATTTCGTCACAATTTTCGCAATCAGTCATAGTAATATGTTGCAGTTAACGCTTTTTCCAAATGAAACTCTATGTTCCATAAAAGTATTTTTGGTAATTCTAGGTAGACATCATCATTTATTTCGCCAGTGATTGTATATATTGAAATTCTGCAGGTCGCAGGAAGAATTCAATTCCGATCAAAGTTTCAATTTCAAATTCAGTCAAAGTTCTTAATTCTCATTTTGTTAGTTGCCGTTATTCGAAGTATAAATCCTTCATCTTTATTGTAGGGTACTACTTGTGTAGAAGTTCAACTCATTGTTCTCCGGACCCTTGTTGACTGACAAACGAAATATTGCTCCAGTCTGAATTCATATAACAAAGTTTCAGAAAGCTTAAAATAACCTTTTTATTAAACTCTTTAAAGGAATAGAATGAGCTGCGTGTGCTACAAATGAACCTTCACTACTTTCGAGTATTTAAAATAAGATAAGTTGATATTAAATTCACTTTAGGTAATGTAGTCTGAATCTACCCACAAAATACACGACTTAAGAAGGCTCAAGTAATAAATGATGCGTATTTAAGCATCAACTAGCAAGGTTACTAAAGCCGGAAAAAAATTCAGAAGAGCTAGCGACAGTACGTAATTGTGAAGGAAGACTGCCAAAAGCATTACATTTAAAATATTCAAACGCTCGGCTTAAATATTCACCATAATTCGTATTATGGCAATGACTGCGGAAAGATAAACTAAAGATGCAATTCATTATTAATGGTTAATTAAAATAAAATCGTAAATTATCATCATTTCTTCTTTTCAATAATAATGTTCTATACAGCAGTACAAGATCAACTGGATACAAACTTCTCGCTTCTGCGAAGATTCTGTCAAAATACAGCAAACTGATGCTGGTGAAATTACTGTAGCTTGTGACATTTTCTGGTGTGTTGCTTGACGAACTTCTTCAAGCTCGTCAAAAATATCGTACTAAATTAGATCTGGCACTTGGCTTTCAATCACCCAGTACTTCTGAAATTTTCTACCCTTTGTTCTGCTGCTCAAGCTAGCTACCACTGTGAACATTGCCCATGTTCTGGTGCCAACATCATACTTTTTTAATCTGTTGATATTTTTGCTCTTCCTTATCTTCGATCATCATATACGTCTGACATATCTTTCATGGAAGCTTAGTAATCCAATGGGAGAAGATATTACAATCCATTACCTGATAATCCCCTAAATTTTCAATCTTTAAGTTTGATCGTTCATTTTCTAAAGTCATAGAACACCCCCACATACTCACAGACTCTATTTCAGATTTATTTTCTGTAAACCAGCTATGTAATCATCAGATCAATAGGCTAATAGTTCAATTTAAAAAAGAAAAATTAACTTTTATTTGTATTAAAAAATTAAAGTTCGAAATTTAAAACAACACAGTAAGTCATTTGATTTGGTAAGTCATTTGGTTTTACGATTCTAGCCAGTTAATAGCTGGAATAGACTCGATATGTACATCAGTGTGGCAAGAGCCGAGGAACTAAACTACCTTGTAGGTGTCTGCCATGTCACGGATAGAAATTCGGAGAGTTAAAACTTTCATGTTATGCCTATATTTGTGAAACAAATTCATTATATTAGTCACAGGTATGTTTTATGTCTGTACCATCAGTTTTGATTTACCCTGTATTTAAAAAACAGCTCAAAATTGAGCAGGCATGGCTGGAGCTCGCTGTAGATCGTTCGACTTTGTGTCCGATACAGCATTCATACACTGCTCGACATTGAAAATGTAACACCAAGAAGGAGTGGTCAGAAATTTATGCAAATTTTAGAGTAGACGCACGTCATTGAGTTATGCGAATGATATGAAATGCGCAGCTCTCCGACACACATGAAGTAAGATATAAAAGAAGGAACGTGCAGAATGGGAAATATTCGTTTCGCTATTTCTGCCAGATGAATTATCGAAGAAAGTCGGGTGTTGTCTCGGAGGATACGTGTAATAGGAGGGATTGCCAGGCCGCCGTCAACGAAGGCACTTTCAGCAGATAGACGATTTTACGAGGGATATGGTGATCGGACTGAGAAAGGCGGGTTGGTCCTTACGTCAAATCGCAGCTGATACCCACATGGATGCGAGCACGGCGCATCGTCTATGGCGAACATGGTTGGAACAAGGGAATGTGGGAAGAAGGAGGGGTGCAGGTGCAGCCAGAGTGACGTCAGCACGCGTGGATCGACGCATCCGCCGACAAGCTGTGGCGGTCCCGAAAGTCACTTGTATCGCAATTCTGCAGCATGTGCAAGATTACTAGATGTTCCCGTGTCGACGAAAACCATTTCCCTTCGATTGGTTGAACGTGGCCTGCACACGGCGTCCGTTAAGAAGAGTGCCACTGACCCCACAGCATAGACGCCAACGTTTAGAATGCTGCCGGACTGGAACGATGCGGATGACAGAATGGCGAAACGTCGCGTTCTCAGATGAGCCACGCTTCTGTTTATCCAGTGACAGTCGCCGCATACGTGTGTGGCGTCGACGTGGAGACAGATCTAATCCGGCAGTAACTGTGGAACGCCCCACCGCGCGGCAACGTGGCATAATGGTTTGGGGCGCTATTGCCTACGATTCCAGGTCACCTCTAATTCGTATTCAGGGCACTATGACGGCCCATGCAGGATAACGCCCGGCCACACAGTTCTTGCATCTGCCAGCATGCTCTGCAAGGTATACAGATGCTTCCCTAGCCACCGTACTCTTCTGAACTGTCACCAATCGAACATGTGTGGGATGTGATTGGACGCCGTTTGCTGACTCTGCCCCTGCCTCGTTCAGAAGACGAACTGTGGCAAATGGTTGAAAGGGAATGGAGAGCCATCTTTCAGGACACCATCTGCACTCTTATTGACTCTATGCCTAGACGTGTTTCTTCGTACATTGCTGTCCGCGGTGGTCCTACATCCTACTGAGCCAACGAGCGTATTCTGACTATCATTTTGAAATAAAAATCACTTATTGCTGCTTGCTGTCTCTGTCGCTTTTGCAAATTTCATCACTTTCTGACCACTTCTTCTTGGTGTTGCATTTTCAATGTCGAGCAGTGTATATCATGCTAGATTTATTAATAATAGGTTATGCACATCGAGAATTATCGGAACGTTTTGAGAGATAATTTCTCATTAATTTTCAGTGATGTTCAGTTTACTGATAATAAAACATTCTGGCAGATTTCGCTGAATGCCGTAATGAAACAGCGTAGCACGCCGAGCCGTCAAGAGTTATACCACTGATATTGCACCTGCTTTCTTTTTTTAATGAATTCTTCTATACTGGGTTATCATATTGAGTTAAAATGTTTAATGATTTTTACGTTAGGATTTAAAAGATTCGAATAACAAAAAAGGCTCTAAGTTTGCAAGTCCAGATTCTAATATCTGTCTGAAGATTCCCGAAATCTGAAGTTTCGAATGCCCAATCTCAGAAAAATAAAATGTGACTGATAATCCAGTTCGCATCTAATAAATGAATTCAGTTTTGTAATGTGAGACTTGATTTCGGTACATTGGTTCTCGTTTTAATTACGTAGGAATACAAAATTATTAATTTTAACAAAATAAGTTAATAGTTTATTTTAAAATAGTGTTTCTTTCTCGAATAACAGTTTCTCTACAATACGCGCTTGTCCTATATCTCTTACTTTATTCTTTCTAAAAAATTGCGTAGGAGTTAAAGAAAAAACGCTGGATATGTTTTTGAAATTAATGATTTATTCTACAGTCATATGAAACTTATTTACATAATTGTTAAGTAGTATGGGTCCTGCACTATAGAATACATGACAAATCCTTCATAATGTTGAACTATATTTAAAATAAATCTCTATAATCACAAACTATAGGAAACATGACAAATTCGACGTTGATGTAAACTATATTAATATCAACGTCGAATTTGTCATGTTTCCTATAGTGGGGGACATGTACTACTCATTATTATAACTTTAGCCTTACAATAAGACACAATCAAAAACGCTCTAAAATTTTATACTAAATTTGAATTTATTTTGATATAAAAACAATTTAAAAGATAAAAAAGGATTAAAATATTTATAAAAAGAGTCTAATTGTTAAACACTTTTTACACCTCAAAAAAATCAAAAAATATCAAATGACACTAAAATAACACTAAAAAATGTAAAATAAAGCATATTTTAAACGAAATTCTGATCCTGAAATATTGTAAAATATTTCAGAAATTTCTATTTCTGAAAAAAATTGAAAATTTTTTTATTATTATATAATCCAAATAATATGTACTACTATGGTAATCCCCTAAAAATAAAATAAAAAAACCCAATACATATTTTTCCGATTCAATTTACTTCTTCTGAAACCAAACAACAATTGTAAACAAAGGGGAATAAAGAAAACAGAAGACAATGTTTGGTTTTTCTGCCTAGTACAATAGTTTCAAATTTTATTTTGTTATCACGTACCTTTTTAAACACAGAGGTAGAGATATAAGACTTTTTTTATTTATATTTGTGTGCATCCATATTTATTACATAAAACTGCGAAATTCTCATTAATTTACTTCAAAAATTTCTTTCTATTCAAAACCTGTCTCATTATTTTTTAAACGACAACAGTACACATTTGTGGCTCTTGGAAAATTCAACTGCAGCTCCTATCTTAATGAAGTTCGAAATCTACTTTTTGGAAGGTAAATTTCCGTTTCAAAGAAGGAGAGTAAAACCTAAATCATTTAGTGTCTCTTAGCATTGCTGTATTCTTTCAAATATTTCGCTTTTTTAACTAATGGAGCAAATTAATGCTGAAAAATTATAAATGTTGCTTTTGATTTGCGTATCTACAAATTCTCGACAACAGCTTGTATTTTAATTTCTGCCCCTAAGATTTTGTGAAAGAGAAATATTTCGTTTTTAAACATGCAGACTAAACTATGATTAATGATCTAAAATTTAAATTGTTTTCAATCTTTCCTAGTTAAAACATTGAAATGAAAGTTTTGAAAATTAATGAATCAATCATGTGCATAACATGGAGCATAATTTAAATGAAATTAAATATGCATTAGGTTGAAACTTTCATTTATCTCTTTGAATTAAGCCTGAATTTACAACTCCACATTTCAAACAGCGTTTGTATCAGCAGTGAAATTGTCTCTCTGGCTTAATTGCCTTCCTTTTCAAAACGAGAAAGCTGAGCTCTAAATTATATTAATTGCCTAGGCATGTGTAAGAGAACGATTTATGGCACCAATTGACCTCAAAATCAACAAACGATGTAAAACAATCCGATTGTTGCTGCCAAATGAATTCAGAAATAATTACTGCTATTGTTTGTCGGATATTGTTCACGGATTCTCAGAATTGAATGCAAAGAAATTTATCCCACTCGTGTTCGTACCACTGATTCCATCCATCCTCGAAGTGGGTGGGAAAAAATAATCGATGGGAAACCGGACAATTTACGGCCTACCATTTACGCGAAGACGATAGCAATGAATCGCAAAAGAGAAAATCGATGGCAGACTTTTATCGATTTCCTCATCGGTATCTTTTATGGAATACTAGAGAAGGAAGTGCTGTTGCTTTGTCTTTAAGGGTACTTAATTGTTGAATTTAAAAAGTAATTGAAAGGATTTTCTTCGCCTCTAATTACGCAAATTCAAAATGTTATGCGTGCATAATATGAAATCATAGTCATAAATAAGCATTATATCTTCATGTAAGTAAAGAAGCATATGAAGAAAAAATACATTCGTGATTTAAATATTCAGATAATTTTTCACTGAGGCTTTCTGCAAGATAAATTTTTAAATCAGTTGTTCTTATGCTTAACAAATTCTTTATGCACATTCTGATTCTTAAACAGTAAGCAGTTAATTTAAATTAATACAAATTTGAATAAGAGCAGCGCTTCTTAACATTCGAGTTTCATAATATTCCTGAAGCTGCAATACTTGACACAGAGCTAATAAATAACTGCAGAAAGAATCAATAGCATAAAAAATGTAGTCAATGACGACTGTAGAAAACTGTACAGATCAGATTCTACATCAAAGACGGGTATTTAAATTACACTCAGCAAAAAAGAGATTCTGAATGCAGAGATGAGTAATTGTTAAGAAAAAGTTAGCCTTTTCTCTGTACACAGAATTGATCCTCAAAAAAAGCTGCACAACGGAGGCAAATGGAACTAAAAATGGATTCTCTGATTAACGATGTACGTACTGAACAGTATGGATAATAGTACATACGGCGCAATACAGCTTTAGATTTTGTTTAATTATGGTAGTCGACGATTTCTTTTTCTTGCTATATATATGTGAAAATAATTTGGATGAACAACTGCGCGTAGAGAATCGGAAGGTAGAAACAAGATTTTGGCGGACTTCTTTAAGTGCAGTGTAGTTACATTGCGTGGCACAGAAAACGCCATTCCTTGAGAGAATTTTCGGGAAAGGATCGAACATATTTATTTGTACATAAATAGATAATCAAACAAATAAATTCATTTCCATAGTTGTACAAAGATAAAACACTTAGATGTAAATGGTATTACAAAAATGCTCGATGACATTTTGGCCAATACATTCTTGAACACGTCATTGCATGAAATCGGTCAGTGCCCTAATTACGTTCTGCATTACTGTACATAATGTGTTATTGATGTAACTATAAAGTTTATGTTAAGTTTATGGAAGGGAGGTATGCAATGAATGCTCCATGTTGTACCACAAATGCTCGAGTTACAAAAGATCGAAGGCCAAGGGAGCACTTGCAACCTTGCAGTTAATCAATGTAAGCCTTGTAGCGCCTGGCCAGCTGTATTTTTGTTGTTGTTGTTGGAAAAGTCTTTTGGGAATGACCTCAAGATAAGGAAGAAGACGGATTTGCAGCACGCTATCACCAAACTGTCACGCTTCTCACAATTATTGAATGCAAATTGCTTTACTGCATTTAACAGCTATTAATTATCTGAATTATTAATTTTCTAATTATCTCAATTAGACCGCCGCTATTTTACTTAATCCAATTCTACATTTGAGTGTGTTACATTAAATCAGCTCTGCATACGTCTATTTGATTTCTACCCGATGAAGTCTCTTTTGATTTACTGTGTAAAACATGCAGAGGAAAAATTAAGTATTTAATTAATCCCACTTACGTAGATAAATCCTTCTAAATATAATGGGAACATACTATATTTTAACGACCTTTCTTGTATCAAAATTATTGTATCTAATATGTGACTACGTTTGCTGTTTCTCGAGGCAAAATATTTCAGAATTAAACGACAATGATGGGTATTTAAGACAATATTTTCCTAAAAATTTAAAACATGAGCGTTTAAAAAGAAAGAAAACGTAATAATTCTGCATCTAAAATTATATTAGCTTAATCAAATATTAAGTTTAAGCTATAAATGTTCTAGCTTACTTCTTATGTTTTAATAATTTTCATGCTTGGTTGGAAAATGTGAAATAGTATTAACGTTTTAATCGAAATTATGCCTGACTTGAGAAGCATATTTTGTTATTATTCTTCAAATTTAGTTGTTGCCTTAACAAAAACTTTAGCTGTCATAATCATATTACCTTCAGAAACTGAAAAATAATTCAAACCTTTGTCGACTTCATGTTATTTATTTACTCAAGTTAAAGATGCAGTTCTTTAGCAGCAACATTTGCTGTATGAAATCCAATAAATGATCTATCAAGCAATGTTTTTCGAAAAGAAAAAAAAAAAAATAAATAAATGCAGGAGGCATTGGTAGAGACGTAGAAAACACAGTTCTCTATTTTGACATCCAAGGAAATAAAATAAAGACTTTGACAATATTTTTTTTTACCTGATGGTAACCCGAATCTGTTCCATCATCACTTCGTCCTCTACCGGATAAATGCGTTGTTGCGTAAGGCTGCGGGTAGTAAGAGGAAACAGACGAAGAGTGTTTCTTGTTTTTCTCCATTTCTGACATTCGCATTGCTTCGTGACCACTACCTTTTCGACCTTCATAAGGTCCCGTTCCTTAAGAAAGAAACTGGTCATTATTTTCCATGTAAAATGTGTAGGCATATTAGTACATTCATTGTGATTTAAAAAAGCCATAAATGAATCGGCAGTTAGCTCTCAGGTTGATTTACAATATCAATAACTATGAAATAAACCTTATAATTATTTCATTAGGAACTGCAATAAGATCAAAGCAAGAAAATCTGGACTCGATCTGAATTATTCAGTCACATGCGTCAGAAACTTGCCTCAATATAGTTCACAACTAAATAACTTTGTTTTTCAAAGTTTGTTGGGAAAATATGGCGGCTTATTATATGAAATACATGCATATGATCAAAGTATTCTATATCTTCATATCATTAATTATAAAATAATAAACTTTTTGACAAAAGAAGAATCTTTAATTTTTCTGTGATTAAACTTATTACCCGGAACTCCAGCATCTCTAGGAAAGTTACCGGGAACACAGTGTTTCACCAAATAAATAGATTTAAAAAATATATACATAAATTGACGACTTAAAAGAGGATATTGTTATACACAAGTTCTTGAAGAAAATAACATACTTACAAATTTTATTAATTAATATCTTAAAAAAAGCTGGCTTTAAATATCTAGTCTTTAAACTAACAGGTAATGATAAGTTTGTTTTAAACCCTAGGGAGGGAAAGCATGTTCTGGCAGTTGGAAGCTTTTGTAATTAAACTGTATAAAATAGTTTCTGTAAATATTCTTACTAGTCATCCTTTTAGAAATAAAACAATTTTTCCTTTGGATTGACTTTCTGTCAGAATTAATTCCAAAAATCAATTTTACTTTACATTTCTTAATTATGCAGCTCGTATCATAGCGTTTTCACTCATAATTTTTTCTCTGCATTTCTTAATTTTTGTAGTTTTTACAATTTAATTTTTAGGGTTATTTTCTGTTTCTTTTGCTGCATTACTACACTGGAAGAAAATGCATGTCAATGCCAATACCTTCCAGTCTCAATTTCAGCCTAACTGTAACAGTTATAAAATAACAATACAGTGGACTCTACTCTGCTTTGCTCATTGAAACCCTCAACGTCTCATGCTCGTTTTTCACATGCCACCATTTTGAAATTTCTTTTAAGAGTACAATTTGTCTCTTGTATTATGGTAAAATTTAAGTAGAGTTTAAAATTAATTTTGGTCTGTTTCTTAATATTTTTTCATGTTTTTAAGACCAATTAGTTTACTTATTTATTTAATTTGCATTTAATTTTAATTTTTCTTATTAACCCAAAGAAGCGTTAGCTCAGAAGCGCTATTAATTTCATTTTGGCATTTTGCGTCGATTCCCTGTAAATGTCCGTATCACCTTTCAAACTGTTGCCACCAAATATTATTTTTATTTTTATTATTTTTATTTCATTTTTTTTAATTTTCAGGTTTAAGTATTGCTCTTTATGGTTGTATTGTTTATTTTTTAATTAATAGTCTGTCCGAGCATCGGGAAATTATCTCACATATCTTAATTGATAAGATGTAATTCTTATATTCTAAAATTGAACAGAAATGTAAATTTAAAAAATAATTTATTCATATATGCGAGATGACCAAACTCCCTTTTCTTGAGTTGACGGTTGTGTGGAGAAGCTCTAATTTCATTTTATAAGTAATTCCAGTGCGTTAAACTATCCTTATACATATTTCTGTCCTAGTGGAATGAAGAAATTATGAAATGCATTTTATGCATTCAGAAATAAGTAATGTAAATCAAATTTTCGTTAAATGGACAAATAATATAGTATGCGGTGATTTTATTCGCACACCGTGGTAAATAAAACCAACACGTTCTTTTTGTATCTAAATTTATTAACAAAAAAATAGAATTAAAATGAAAAATTATAAATGCACAGCTTAGGTAAACAGAAACAACATTCGATGCGAATAGTTTTACTCAATAAAATTGGAAAAAACATCTGGTATACTGGAAAGCTTATAAACGATGATCCGTGTATATACTTACAAAAATAATTTAGTAAGAGGTACTGGAGACAAGTAGAAGGAACTGATTAAAGGTCATTTATTAATATTTTATTGTCATTTTCGCACATCATGTCACTGAGTTTAAGTTCCAACGCTTCTTCTGTCACACAAGTAGCTGTGTAAAATGCGAGGCACACTATTCTGGTACATAAGCTGGCCGTGAGGTGTTTTTGCAGTATTCTCCATGTGCACTGTGATTAGGAGCCAGTTTCTCCAAGAAATTTCTCCAAAGAAGCATCCCTTAAACAGATGGCTCTAGTGATCTTTGTTATAATCTAAATATTATGCTTGTTGTTGCATGTCCGAAGACCGTTTCATTGTCTATTCTACTGCTACCATATAGTTCGTCATAAGGAATCTACATATCTAGCGAAAGTGCTCCTAAACCACAGCGCTCTTTTATAAAATTTTCACTTTCCTGAAATCGTTGCATCACACAAACGCTGAACTGCTGTTATGTTTTTTTTTTAATATTAAGTTAGGTCATTCGTAAAAATAGTATGAATTAAGACCAATTTTAATAAAACATAAGGTATTTATATAATAAAAACGTACACTCGGCTTTATGCCATAATTTCGATATATGTTTCTATTGAATAAAACTTGCCTTGCAATTTCTTTCTCATAGGTGCAGTAACACAATTAATTGCCATGCATGATTTTTCTTTCACATTCTCACTATACGATTTATTGAACAAGTGATACTCATCTCTGTTTCAAATATTTTCAATAATTTAATAAGAGGATTTATCAGATATTCAGAGGTACTAAATAAATATCATCAGAGGTACAATCAGAGGTGCTAAATAAATATTGCAATAATGCGGTATACCCTTCAGAAATAACAATTCTTGAAGCATCACATCACTAAATTTCATGTGATAAGGCTAAAACATAACAAAAGAATGATAAAAATGACAAAAAAATTGTTAACTTTTTTAAATATGGAACATTTTTTAATATTACATTTTTTCACACTAATAAGTTCTGCGTAAATGCTTAATCACATAATGAGATACAAAAATATAAAATCATATTGATATTACAAAGCGTCTTTCCAATTTTTCTTTCCAAAATCCTTTCCAAAATTTTAGCGCGTTATTTTACGTTACGTAAAAATTGCGAGAGAACAGCTTTTCTCTTTTCAGTCAGCGACTTCGAGCACTACAGAGTCAAAATAGCTGTCTCAAGACATTTTATTTAGTTGAAAAAGGTTACTTTGTTTTGTTTTTTATATTCTTTTATATAGTATGAAGTCTCATGTTCTTTGGTAGCATTAACTGCACGAAATTTCTAAAAGCTTATGTGATTTATCAATATGTCTTTAAAGTACCAAAGAGACTGAGAAAGGGTGTAAAGAATCCTTTTATTTAACACAAATAAAATTTAACAGAAGGCACCACTCGTGCTTACAGAATAGCCAGCATTTATGGCTTAAACCAAAGGAAATAAATTTGAATTAATTAAGTAAACGTAAGTTAGCCTAACGGCTAAGTAGAACACGCTAATTGCCTATGGCCTAAAGTCGACGTGAAAAGCCTAATGGAGAGAATAGCCCAACGACGCAGAATGCAGTTGTCAAAAGAATCAAATTAGCAACGTGGCCTTCAGCAAGCGGAACATGCTCTAATTCTACCCTCTAAAATCTTCCTTTAAATACTGTCTTCTTTTCTACCTCATTTGAATGCACTCGAGCTAGAAATTTACATTCTAGCACAAAAATGGGAAATGAGAAGGACGGAAAAGCAAATTAACAAAAAATAACCGGTTTATGAAACTAAATGAAACCAAATATCTGTAATATTTTTTATATTTCATATCCGAGTAAATGCAGTTGCATGAAACATCTCTTATAACATCTCTTATCTAACCTCTGCAGTGGTTGGTTCTTTGCAAATGATTTACGATTGCAGTTTTCGGCATTACGTTTATTATTCTAATGCCATTTATAGTTTTTCAATCAATATGGATAGGGAAAACGTGCGTGTTACCACTTGAAAATTTCAAAATTTATTCACTGTAACCTTAACCGTGAAAGCTCTACTTTTTCAAAACATCACAATCTCGAGCGCTTACCTTCAAATAACAATATCTGAATTTCATTTTGATCTGTTGAGCGGATAGGCCGCTAGGAGTTCATATATAGAGGAAGTTTTTCTGTGATCACCTAGTACGTATCTTACATAATAAAAGCAAGTGTAATGTGTCTGTCTGTCTGTCTGTCTGTCCATTTGTCTGACCGAGCTCTCCAGCCAAATCTATCGCACGCAGGGACCTGGAATTTTTTACACGGAAGCACAAAGGGGCTGGCCACCAGACCTCGAAGCCCGATTTTCGATTTTTGAATTAGAAAAATTTTAAAAAAATTATTTTTTATAAAGTTTTTGTTCTTCAGTTTTTGTTTCTTAATTTGCATTATTGTGTTGCTATTATTGTGATTTGTTGCTATCATTTATTTTCAACTTATTAAATCGATTTATAACAATTCCACCATCATGACCGGACATGCTGCAGGCGAAGATGTGTTTATTTCAAGAATTCCTATAATCCCTTCCGATCTCCCGTTTCAGTTTAAGCGTCTACAATTCCCTG
>KK116239.1:408966-422528 GCA_000611955.2 Stegodyphus mimosarum | reverse complement strand
CAAAACGCGCGTTGCTATGGCAACAGAATGACAGTTTATGTGAGGGACTATGTCGTATGAAAGAGATGGATGATTTGGGGGAAGACACTTGCTATATTTGCTAATCTTAGGATTATTTTGCAATAAAAATGCAGAATAAATGAACGAAATTCTGAACCACAACATTAACTCATATCATACAAGTAGCCTTCATATCTTACACGTACAATTATAAAATTCAGAAAGTTAATTATATAATTGTTATGATAGTTATAGCATTTATTTTTAAACTTTGAAAAACATACCATACATCAATCTCAGTAAGTTGAAAAACTGGTTACCTTTCATCAGTTCTTTAAATAACCAAAATATTTTTGCTGTAACAAACTGTTATATTAACAGTTTTTATCTTCAGTTTAAGATCTTTAATTCAGTTATAATGTTGAAAGGTATATCACAATTATTCGAAATTGTGCTAATTGGTTCAAGTTCTGACTGAGCGACAATTAACGTGCTATATATTGAAATTAAAATATTCCAAAACGAAAAAAAAATTTACATATAATATGAGAATTTTGGATTTGTTCTTTGTACCTTCTTTGTATAGCTGCTCCGTTTCAATCGAAGCAGCACACGAAATGCGTGTCAGCGAGATACGGTTATAAGGCATTTCTCCTGTCTTCGTGGTGTAGTGGTCAGCACACTCGGCTCGTATTCGAGAGGTCCATGGTTCGAGTCCGGAGAGGGCATTGTTAATTTTTCATCTCTCCTGCTTCCAAAAATCATAATTTCTCTACACGTTTAGTGCAGCAATTGATACCACTCAAAATCCGTACGGGGAATGCTTCTACCTGCTGCTCAACGGTATCCTGTACCGCCAAAAGATGATTTCAGCAAACAGCCGATCGAAATAAGCCATTGCCAAATATGCTCCTTTCGTTTTCTTTTATCTGCTTTTACATTTATTTCTGACAGATATTTTTGAATTATCCTGTATAAAACACAACTGACCTGAATTTTTGTGCGAGACTGAAAAAACATTTAAACCATTCAAACATATTTACTTTAAATATAAAATAAGGGAAAACAGTTAGTGGAGAGAGAAAAAGTTAAAATATATCAGGTACTTCCAAATATGAAACTATCAGCAAAATAACTTAATAAACTTAATATTTGTAATATGAAAATCTTTTAAATAACTTGCAAGAACTATTCTATATATTATAAGTGTTCAATATTTGTAGCTGAAAATGAGAACTGCCAAAATGAGTATGCTCTCAAAATACCATCTAAAAATTCGCAAAATACCATTAAGAAAAAGCCTCATAAGCTGTTTGTAGATAACACTGTGTAATATTTTTCAATTTTAATGAAAACTAATTTTAATAAAAAAGAATGGTTTAATTAAAAATCCGTCGTCGATTCTAAATTAAGCTCCTTTCTCCAAAGCTTTCAATTTTTTGAATTTTTAGAACTTTTTCATACTTATTTAGCTTCAATTTTACTTTTCTTATTTTTTTTCGGCTTGTACTTTTTTATACTCATGATTTTTCTTCAGTTGCAGTGTTAATCCATTGCAAATATATCCCGCTTATTTGAAGAGTTAAAATCAAATCCAGTACATTTAGTTTGAAAATAAATTTTCATCTACGCAGATTTAATCATAAATTCGTAAAATTTATTTTAATTCAGATGGCATTCCTTATGTTGAATAGTTTATAAGCTTCTACTGTTTTGTGTATTTCGACGCAAAATGAAAATAAAATAAATTTAAATAACGAGCGTGAAGCTAAGTTTAGAGTCAGAAAATTGAGCCTGCTGAGCTAAAACTCTTACGTTATTGCCAGCCTTTAACACTGAACTAGGAGATCGTGAGTTTAACCGAAATTATGTAAATCAGACGTGAGATAGCGGAGTCAGATTTAAAAGCCAGAAAGCATTTAAATTTAAACTTCAGCTTGTAATAAATACTAATTTGAATCATTGTCTTTCCAGCCCGCAAGAGCCCGCAAGAATCTTAAGTTAATTTTGTTAACATTTAATTTCTTGTAACTTCAAGTTGAAGAGAAAATAAATGTTTAATTTGATTTTTTGTTGTTATTACTTTAGAATTCGAAGTTTGGAGGATAATAATTTACCTTGCAGTTCACGAAGGAAATATACGTGCTTAGATTAAGCAACACTGAGTTTAATTTATTAAGCATACTTCTTTTGAATATGTTCAAACTTAAATTGCAAATTTTATGTGCGAAGAAACACCGTAAAAGAAAATGTAGTTTAATTTGTAGTGTAAAACACACGACGAAGCAGTTGGCAAGAATCAAATCCGCGTCAAACATGCATGGTGTTTGAAAATAATACGTTACATACCTTTTAAATGATGTGTTGTTGAACCATCGTTTTAACAACAGTATCAGTTAGGTAATATTAACTCCCATACTGTAACAATCTGATAAAGCAAATTTTAGTAAAAATATGCTAGCACGTTTTACCGTATACGAGACACTTTTAAAAAGTTCCATAATTTGCAAAATTATTATACAGCACGAAGGTATGCTAACTAGGTGGGAGAAATACCTTATATACTTCCCCTCTTAAAGGGCGACTGGAGATTAGGGAACCCAATCGCCAACTGCTGGTGGTAGAGAATCATCATCCACCACCTTTTTTAATTGGGGCGCCACTATAAAAACATTAGGTTTTTAAAAAAAATGCTGGAAGCGTGATAAATTAGCAATGCCCTGGCCGGAAATCGAACCATGGGCCTCTCGAACGCGCCGGTTGTGCTGACCACTACACCAGAAAGGCATGCTAAGAAGGCGGGAGAAATACCTTATACAGTCTGCTGCTGCACCAACATCTGCTAAGCCTTTTTTTTCGAATTTTCGGTATTAAGTATCGTTTTCTTCGCATTTACGGCAGATAAAATTCAACAATTCAATTACACTGCTTTGTGCTTAATGCGTTGTTTTGCTGAATTTGTCACAAAAGTTTTTCTTTTATGATTTTGCTGTTGCATAAGTTTTACTTTTTTAGGACTTTTAAACATATAACAGTATATGATTAAAAGTTCCGATGCAGTGTTAAGTGTTGAGATGTATTTTTAATTTTTTTTCAATCTTCTCTCACTTTATTATCCCAAAATTCAGTTTTCTTAAGTAAGATAGGTAGTTACTTTTTATTATTAACGCTTTGAGTGTTAACTTCATTTACTAAACATCAAATTCTTTGCTAATACGCAAAATAAAATTCAATTCAACAGCAAATTCACAAAATATTTAAAAATAGCCTACAGATAGACAGTCTAGCGCGCAGGAAATAAAAATGTTTTATTCCGTACTGTCTTGCCATTGCCGACTTTGAAATCGTTGAGTTTCTTAATCTAAAATTCATTAAAATTTCACAAAATATGAAATATGTAATAAATAATATATAACATCATCCTAAGAAAATACTAAATACTCATAATTATATAGATCACTAGCTGTACCCGCCCGGCGTTGCCCGTGCATTTAGAAAATGCAGATAAGTGAATAGCGCAGGAATAGTAGTGTAGGACATGTAGACTGTCTCTCTCTCTTCCCCCCCACACACACAACATTCCCCGTCGATAAAAAGGAACAATATATCCTAACCATGAGCCATCTGTTAAAAAATTAGTTTAAATGAGAACAGACCTCATATTAGCACATGCTAGGAAACCGTAGTCATGTGGTTATAATCATTGGTCTGAAGTTTAAAGAAAAGTAAAACATAAAAAATTCAAAATCAAAGATAGGAAAGAGTTGAAAGGGAAAGATAGAGAGTACAGTACAGAAAAAATAAAAAGTAACGAAAACATGGATGAAATAAAACATCCTGCTTACAGGAAATTTGGAGTTGAGAACCAATTAAATTTTTAATTTAAGTGTAAGTTAAACTTAGATGACAATGAATTAGAAGAGGAGAGTGTTTGTGTATGTTTGTGGAGCTCGGGCTGGGGTCGCAAGGGCCCCTGACCGATTAATGTCTGTTGGTACTGCAGCACTGGGAAGCAGCACCATTCGGATTATTGCTCATGCTCTCAAGAGAGCACTAAACAATAACATCATCATTTAAAGCATGACAGTCAGAGTTAGTTTGGGAGAGTGGAGAGTGGCAATAATTTTTCTTTAGATTGTCCTTTTCGTTAGAGAGCCTCGGGATAAACTATATTTAATGTTCTTCCATTCGGAGCTAAGATGTGTAGATTATCGGCATTACCAACTCTTGAACAACCCACGTACAGTTGACCATGGGAGAAACACGGCTTACGGAGGTCGAGCCCTACAACTTTGAGAGATTGTCCTTGTGCCTTATTAATGCTCATCGCGAAACTCAAACGAACAGGGAATTGTAGACGCTTAAACTGAAACGGGAGATCGGAAGGGATTATAGGAATTCTTGAAATAAACACATCTTCGCCTGCAGCATGTCCGGTCATGATGGTGGAATTGTTATAAATCGATTTAATAAGTTGAAAATAAATGATAGCAACAAATCACAATAATAGCAACACAATAATGCAAATTAAGAAACAAAAACTGAAGAACAAAAACTTTATAAAAAATAATTTTTTTAAAATTTTTCTAATTCAAAAATCGAAAATCGGGCTTCGAGGTCTGGTGGCCAGCCCCTTTGTGCTTCCGTGTAAAAAATTCCAGGTCCCTGCGTGCGATAGATTTGGCTGGAGAGCTCGGTCAGACAAATGGACAGACAGGCAGACAGACAGACAGACACATTACACTTGCTTTTATTATGTAAGATGAATTGAATGCATTTTTATTATCTAACTCAATCCAATTCAAAAGTAAGAAGTGATGATTCTTAAAACCTGCATCGTGGTTATAATGAAGGACATCGGACATATTATATTTTTAATTGAATTCTAGAACACTTAATGTGACATTTAAATATAAAATGATGTAACACTAAAATCAATAGATTTTCTTTAAAAAAATTAGGTCATTTCTCAGTAATATCGTTTTTAATGTTCTCACTTTTCATAAGAAGAGAAGGCTATATGTGAGTTTTTAAACACGTTAAATTTGTAAACTTTAACTACTTACATTGAACATTACTGTTAAGAATTTTGTACATGTACAAATAATTTTAGTGAAACTGTATGTAAGTTGTAGTATCTTGTATAATGTAACACCAAAAGCTTCAAGAGTGTGGAGCATCGCATGAAAAACAGGGTTACAGGGGTAAGTTAATTTAACGCTAAATGGCTATCTAGGAAAACTGGCAAGAAACCGCCAAGCTGACAATGACTTTTGCGTCTAATTTTGTTGCGAAATCTGTCAAGAAATAGCCAAAAGCGGCCAAACCTGACGACCATTTAGTGACATTTTAGATGTAACTGCATCTCGCCCTATGTTAATTGTAACTGTATATGTCGTCATTTGTAGTTAGTTACCTTAGGTTAGAAGCCTGGTCAGTGCTGTTCTGTATATGTCATCCATCGATTTCGAGGACTCGAAGGTACTGGAAATCTGTCGACGGAAGGAGAAAAACTAGTTAAGACCGGAGAGAGGCATCAGTTTTCAGTTCAGTTGAGAGATCAATTTTCGAGCGTGTGCATGTGAAGCTTCTTATATTGTACTGCGTTTAATGTTCCTAGTAGTTTGGAGTGGTCACTACTGATTCTGCTCTCTCATACTGAGAAGAGCTATACGAGTGTTCTTGTGAAAAGTTCTAAAACTGTGAAATGTTCCTTCTGGGAATATAAATTTTACTAAGCTATCATCGTTTCTAAGTGAATTCTATCCATTCTGAACCCAAACGCTTGTAAGAATACGTTGATTTATATTATAATATCTCATCAATAAATTAAATGCACTCATGTCCTACGTAAAGTAAAATTTAACGTAAATAAAATTCGTATCTGGAACTCTAGAACTCATTTACGTGCAGTTACGTTTTCCACTTTAGCAGGTATTAGAAACATTATCAAAGGACTGCAGTATAAATTAGATTTATAAGACTTTATTTTTTACTTCTTGAAGTTTAATTTAATTTTACCAAATATTATTTGTTTTCATCTATTTCAGTTTCCTTCGAGATCATATAACCGTTTTAACGTGGAAACTTTAGCTAAAGAAATATCTTTTGAATGCCTTTCAATATAAACCAGTCTTAACCCCATCCAGATTTCTACGTTTGATAACTTCAGCTGTTCGGGGATATTCTTCAAATAAATATTTAATTTAAAAGCACATAACTTAATGTAACTTTATAATTCAGTAACTGGAAGCATAATAATCACATGCATAGTGTTGCTTTAAGTAGCTTTCTCTAACATGTTTGATTTCGTACATAGTTAACTGTCTCTTTTAAATTTATGCTTCAGTTAACTGTGCCTTTTCATTTTAAATTATGACTTGACGCACATCATCAAGTAAGAAAGAAATAATCCTTTGCGTTATAGAACAACACGCGCCAAAGTTCCAAGTTCCTCTGTCATGCTGGAATATCGTGCAATAGGTACGATGTTGTTGTCCAGCTCACTAGAAATGGTGCCCTGGGGCGATGACTGTGTTGTTTTTTTAGGCTTGGTTCTCCAAGGAGATAGGCAATAAGGGGTGACAAGAGAGGACCGCAAGAGATCACAGGCCTAGGATAATCACTGGCCTAAATACGATAAATAAATTTCTCTCTCTCTATATATGTATATGTGTGTGTGTATCAATAGCCTCTTAACGCTTTTTCTCTCTCTATTCTAAAATTCTAAATCCCTTTCCGCATTGCATCATTTCGAAACTAATCCATGTCATATGACTCATACATAACACTGATGATGTAAATGGAACTAATACTCAAACAGCTAATAATAATTTTACAACAGGATTAATTATCTAATCAAAATGCATTGTGAACCAAAACTAACTCAGTCTGAATTAAGATATCATCCTGAACAAAACTGTACGAGCTTTCTACACTTCGGCCTAGCTGACTACGACATGCTGCTCCCTTCTTATTGAAAATTTGTCAAAAATGTTAACATTTTGAAAGAGACATAAGTAGTGTGCCAAGTTGTTAGTGGCAACAACTTGTTTGCTGAAAAAAAATGATAATTTAATCTGCTTTGGTGCCAGTTTCCTATTAATTATCGATCAGTATTCTAACCAAACAACATTCTTTTCTAAGTTTGCTTCATTACATATATATACATATGTGTGTGTGTGTGTATTGAACTATTTTAAGAACTAACTCCTCTTTTTAGTCTTAAATATTAGTGAGAGAGTTCTCAAATTTAAAATCTTATTTTTATACGGACATAACAAATATTTTGATCGATTCAGTGACAGCATGGTTTTATAAGTTAAGTATTTAATAATTCAAGATGGTATATCTGCAATTTATACTTTCGAAGGATAGCTAAAAGTTCAATAATGCTAGATGCTCAGCACAGATATATTGGTTTCCTAAAAAAGCAATTTTTGTTTCGTTGTCTCTTTCTGTATCTGAGCGAAGAATCTTCGGTTCTTCTCGGTGAGAGGAAATCGAAAATTGCTTGAGTTAGTTAATTCCTTCTTGACTCTCAACGCGAATTTTGCGCATAAATGTATGAAACATTTTGAACTAAGTATTTTAAAGGAAATTAATGCATTACTGTTTGTACCTTTTACTCTAAGAGAACAATTAAAAAATTAATTTTGTATTTATAAAACATATTATTAAATGGTATTAAAGTAGTTTGAAATGTTATTCTAAATTCTTTTACGAAAATTTATAGGTAGAAGTATATATCTATGTTCTCATAATGGTTTAAACCTGATATTAATTCAGAACTGGAAAAGATTAGTTTTAAAGTCACATTTTAATGATGGTGTTTAAATGAAAGAATATTTCTATCATTCAGCAGATAAGAAAATTGTTAAATTTATTTTTTGTCTTCTCAAAATAATCGTATATTATAAAAGATTTTATCAATGTGTTTTCATTTTTAGCTGGAAAACATAATCGCAAAAGAAAAGGCTGTCACTTTCTGAGTAATACCAAAGTTATGACGATGTAAAAATGAAATTTCATGAATGAGTTTCATTATGTTTAGATAGTAAATACATTTTCAAAACGAAAAATATTACTTATTTACTATTACTTGCATATTAAAACACACAGTATGTGCGATTATGGTGAAAAGGCTAAACTGTATTGCAAATCCAATTATATACCTTGCACATTTTAATAAGAAAATCATTAAGATATTAAGAATTTTTTACATAACCTCTGAACGAATATAAATAATTTTAATTTGTTGTTGTTGTTGTTGTTGTTACTCACGCTTACTTGTCTGACGCAGTCAGCTCAAGCTTACGAAATTCCTCGTGGCAAGGAGCGCAAATTAACGCCTGTCGTTGGCAACAGCCTTGAGCACCTAACAGGTGACAGTGCGATTTGGCTCAGTTCCGCCTCCCAATTTAGACGGAGAGCAACCCGAGGGGGACGAGTCAGAGGGTCTCCCACCCCTCTCCCCTTCCACCAAACCACACGAGAGGACTTTCGGCTCGCCGCATATTTAGAGTGCCACCATGCCGCACTGACACTATACATTTACAAACATCCATGCCTTCTCCGAGATTCGAACCCAAGCCCTTCGGTACGGTAGTCAGCGACACTAACCACTATACTGGTTGGGCGGCTATGATTTTAATTTAAATTTAAATTTAAATTTAAAAATTAATATTTTCCTCACAATTAATGAAATTAAAAAATTTCTGACTGAAATATATGGGGAAATACATATATTTGACAATGAAATGTATAATTTATTTCGACAAATGAAATGGAGTTTAAAAGTTAGCTTTATTTGCCGCCCAGACGTATAGTGGTTAGGGGAGTCTGACAGCGTTACCAAAGGGCCCGGATTCGAATCCCGGAGAAGGCATGAATGTAAAATTGACAGCACCTTCATAGGAGGTAACAATAAAATGGCCACTACTTCTGCCCTTAATAGTGGACAATGCCGTTATGGGCAAGTGTCCGCCATGGGAAAAAAAAGTTAGATTTATTTAGTTATCCAGCTTAAAAAGAATAAGTTATTTAGTTAAAAAAAATTAGATCCACCATCTTGTTAACATTACAAAAATAACATATAAAACAACTGGGATTGTAGTTAGCGACGCTGACTGGCATACCGAAGTACCCGCGTTCGATTCCTGGAGAACGTATGGATGTTTGTAAATGTCTATTGTCTGTACGGCATAAGGGCATAGCCAAAACTGCGCTTGAGAGGCTGGTGGTAGCAGAAGAGGGGTAAGACGCTCGGACCCTCCTTCGGGATGCTCTCCGTCAAAATTTGGGGCGGAACTGAGCAAAGTCGTACTGTCTTCTGTATGAGGCTGACAAACAGGCAAGGTCAAGGGTCTTGCCAACGACAGGTGCAGTCTTTTACTCCTTGCCATGATGAATTTCAGGGCTTGTTCTGATGTTACTGTCAGACAAGTGAGATAAGCCATAACACAACAACAACAACATGTAAACAAAAGTCTTTACCTCACAGCATTAGTTAGAATATATTCATTCTCTAGAACTAATATGGATCACAGGGTATTCAGCGACATGACACACTCATCATTCCGAAGTATAAATAATGAATTTCTATTATTTGCTATATGAAACGTTTTTAGAAGTCTCAAATAAAAATATTTGATGGAATTGTTTATTAGTTTGATTTACTAGCTGTAATCTTTATATGACAAAGAAAGCTGTAACAAAGAAAATAAATAAAATAACACAAAAAAGATTAAAATCAAGTTTTTTAATCATAAAATTCATGCACATTATTAAGAAATAAAAAATCATGTATAGTTAAAACATTCAAATACCTTACCTAGAAATCAATAAAACTCTGATATGCAGAATAAAGGCAATTAAATATAAAATAAAGAACATCGATTAAAATATTATAATATTTGACTTCTGGATACAAATTTATGTCGAAATGTTTTAGTGAAGTGACTGCCTAACGAATGCTGAGAAGCTGATAGCATGCAAAGTAGTATTTAGGCTATAAAAATCCATCAGAAGGAAAAATGACGTTTCACTAGAAGTGTCTGTTGCATAGAATTGCTTTGTCTATATTTCATACATATATCACTGCCTGTGATTGCTGCTTAATTGCGAGAAGCCTTGAACTTGGTCAATTTCAAATTTAAGGGACTAGATTATTCATTCGAGTGTCCCGAATTTAGAAGAAAGAAGAAGTTGAACCAGACATAAAATTTACCATAATGCGTATTTAAATATTAATTCACGATCAGATTCCCGATGAGAATAGCTACACATCTAAAGCCTTGTCTTGCCGGTTCATATTAGTTAGATATGAATTGCTTATATATTTTCCGCTAATTTCCCTAGCATATTGGTCAGGAGAGCTGCACTAAGCTTTTCACTTTATAGTATGCCGTATAAAAACAGTGCAAATATAGTATATTTAAATTCAATGATAAAAAGGCCAACCATCTATTTCAACTTTGAAATAAAATATTACTTTGGCAGATCTGTTTCGACAAAGTGGAATTTTTCTTCTTTTTTTTTTAATATCTGTTAAAGAAATAAAAGGGTACGTATCCTAAAATTTAATATTAAAGGACCTTTTTTATTTTAAATCATACTGTGAAAGCTTCCCGTTCAAGGGCGTGTATTTTCAAATTCGGAAACGAATGCTTAAAGAAGGTCAAAACGCTTCTGAACTGTGAAGCATTTTAAACTGTCACTCCACAGATGTTCGTGATATTCTATAAACTGTCGAAAATTTATAGAGTATCATGAACATCACGTGGACAAATGGCTTTGTAATGATAATATGAGAGGTCTTTTGAAAGATATTCTCGGCAGAACTCCAAATGATGTGTTCAAAATATACACATCAGAGTGACCAGCTGCCTTAAATGGGAAATGTATTATGACTCAGCAAAGAACATTTTCTGAGAGTTAGAGTCGTTGGCAATACTTTTCCAAAGCTGGTAAAAGAGATGTTAAGGGATATCAATTGTCCATCTCGAGTTCTCCTGAAAAAGATAATCTTGTTGTTAAGTATATGATATCCAGCATGCGTAATCTCAAAAGTGATTTGGTTTCAAAGACAGATCGCTATTTTAATTTGATAATTCCTAACAGATTTAACCAGTTCACCGTTCTGAAAATCGCAAACATTTCGTGCCATTTTTCTCCTCACAAAGTTGAAATTTTTGTGTCTAAAACTGGCCTCAGAATATTTCTTTCCCCTTTTCACTAGCTGTGAAAACCTATTTAGAAGTTCTATTCAAATCAGATTGAACCGCGTACCTGTCACACTGAAGGACGCTGAATAACAACCCCCTAATGAGGACCATTAAACAGAAAGCCTAGTGTATTCCTTAGATCAGATGTTTTCCCCTTTGCCTCACTTCCTACACCCAAACCCAAATCTATTGCAATCTGTTACAATGTACTGATTTTACAATTGTTATCTTTATTTAAAGCAAAAATTAAGTGTATTAGCTAGTAGTGCCTATTTGAAATATGCTTGAATTGTGTTTTATTATTTTCTTGATGCAATGTAGTAAAAATTGTGATCCGTATATTTTTATATATTTAATTAAAAGATTTATTTCCTTTATGTGAAAAAAATCTTTCTTTAGCTTAGATACTTAAGGTTCTTTTTAAAAATTGCAATTTTTTAATTTAGAGGGTTTTTGTTTTCAGTTTATTGTACTTTTTCTACAGCAAAGAAAGTTTTGATTATGTGAAGCGCCTATTTCAAAGAGTAAGAAAATAGCAACTGTTTTTAGCGGTTCTTGTTGAATAGATTCCTAGAGGAGTGACCATTCTTTTGATTAATGGACTAAAAATTCAACAATGTTAAGGAGCACATTTTTTATCATTTTTAATTTTTAAAATTATAATCGTTGCAACTATCTTTATAATTCCATTAATACTCCCTTTTCCTTATTATATCCAAACATATGTATATTCAAGAATAGATAGAATATATATATATATTCCAGAATAGATGGAATATATATATTCATAGAACATATATATTCAAGAATAGATGGAATATATATATTCAAGAATACATAGAATATATGTATTCAAGAATAGATGGAATATATATAGTCAAGAATTATTATTAATTTGATAAGACTGCCGTCATAAAAACCTTTCAGTCTCCTTAAAGTTTGATTAGGTGAACTAAAATACTTATCTAAACTTATTTCTTAAGGCTTTGATATAGGTAGGTCAAAAATATGAAACACTCATATTATACCTTGTATATTTTAAATGATATAATTATGTATAAAATCGAGTTTTTCACGTTGTTTTGTTTCTGTTAGCATAAGCCTGTAAGTGTTAAGTAAACACCGACAAAACGTATAACAAATTACAAATTATAAAATACCAGAATTTTATTCTTATTTACGTATTTCTCTACGACTTTACAATGAAGGCATACCTAGTTCTACTTAAATTAAAATTGTATTTGCAAAATAATCTTTTATGAGGTAGAGATATATTATGAGGTTTGTTTATGAAATGTTATTGCTAACTACTTTGAAGATTTCTGCTATGTAGATAAAAATTTTATAAAATTTTGTATCAGTATTTTTTGCAAATGAAGACATAATCGGAAAACCTTATTCGATATATCTCCCGCATGTAATTATTCCAGTCTACAACAATCTTACCGGCATTTCTAACTCTTCTAAGCAAAATTTAACACTCCTTAATTCTTCACTTTAGAGGTATACAAATCTTTCTCCTGCAGGAAATGGCAAACGAATATTATCACCAAAAAAGTACATATTATCGAAAATGTTTTGTGTAAAATATAGTTACACATTTAGGAAAGAACTAAAGGAAACAATATAGGAATCCAAATTTCATACATTACTGTTGTTTCTTTTAAAATTCCCGAACTTTTAATGCTATAGCTTTCTCAATTAATAAGATTTAAAAAAATAGAAAGGTATCGATTAAAAAGTAAAATAAACATTAATAGTACAAGTTTTGAAAAATGAGATGTAACTTCGAAAATTTCAGTTGAACAATGTCATCCACAATCGGCGCAACATAGTCATAATGAAATTTAAAGCAAGTAATATTTCCATCTGTGTAGGTAAAGTGATAAAGCAAAACGCATATATTAGGTACTAGCTGTACCCGCCCGGCGTTGCCCGTGCATTTAGAAAATGCAGATAAGTGAATAGCGCAGGAATAGTAGTGTAGGACATGTAGACTGTCTCTCTCTCTTCCCCCACCCCACACACACAACATTCCCCGTCGATAAAAAGGAACAATATATCCTAACCATGAGCCATCTGTTAAAAAATTAGTTTAAATGAGAACAGACCTCATATTAGCACATGCTAGGAAACCGTAGTCATGTGGTTATAATCATTGGTCTGAAGTTTAAAGAAAAGTAAAACATAAAAAATTCAAAATCAAAGATAGGAAAGAGTTGAAAGGGAAAGATAGAGAGTACAGTACAGAAAAAATAAAAAGTAACGAAAACATGGATGAAATAAAACATCCTGCTTACAGGAAATTTGGAGTTGAGAACCAATTAAATTTTTAAT